>CM037151.1:35651350-35806122 GCA_020921065.1 Vaccinium darrowii
GACGTTGTTGTTGTTTGTTTTTTTTGAAATTTTCATGCTCAGCCATGTAATCGAAAAAGTCTGTTTAAATAAAACTTGAGTTTTGAGAACTTTCCATTCTTGATTTTTAGCAGTTCTGTCTGTGAGATATGAAATGCGCACCATGGCTTGGAATCAACTTGAAAGATTGTGACCGAACCTCAGGGTGAGGCTGCCTACGTATCTCTTACAAAAAGGAATCAGGTCATGACGTAGTTCAAGACTACAAGTGTTTGGTTAGGGTTCACTCGGGTATTTCACTTTCCTTTTGTGCTCTGAATTTTGCCTAGTACCGCCCTTTCGGGTTTTCGGCCTAGCGAGCTCTGATTTATTTAGCCTTATCTTTTGCCTAGGCTGCCCTTTCGGGTTTTCAACCTAGCAGGCTTTTGCTCTAATTTTTGCCTGGAACTGCCCGCCCTTGCGGTTTTCAGCCCAGCGAGCTTCTCTCAGGGGTAATATCTCTTGAGTTGATCCAAGTTGACTAGAGTAGAGAATTCATTGCCATCGAGATCAATGAGTTGCGCTGCTCCTCCGGATAAGATCTTCTTGATAATGTAAGGCCCGGCCCATTTTGGTCGAAACTTCCCACGCGGATCGAAAACCGGAGCTCGAATCTCTTTCAAAACCATGTCGCCTTCTTGTAAATTTCTGGATTTCACCTTCTTGTTAAAAGCACGAGCTATTCGGCGCTGATATCCTTGAACATGATATAAGGCTTTGAGCCGCCTTTCATCAAATAGCATAAGTTCTTCGAATCTCGCGTTTTGCCATTCTGCTTCATCAATTCCTGATTCTGCCATGATTCTCAAAGACGGGATTTCGAGTTCGATGGGAAGAACAGCTTCCATGCCGTAAACCAGAGAGTAGGGTGTTGCCCCTGTTGGAGTTCGGATGGATGTCCGATATCCCCATAATGCCAATGGTAGTTGTTCGTGCCAATTCCGAGTGGACTCAGTGGTTTTCTCCAGTATAGTCTTGACGGTTTTGTTGGCTGCTTCCACGGCTCCGTTGGTTTGCGGTCGGTAGACAGTAGATTTATGGACCTAAATCCCGAATTCTTCAAGAGTTTCTGCCGCTCTTCCTTTGAAATGAACCCCGTTGTCCGACACGAAGGCCTGAGGGACTCCATATCTGTAGATGATATTTTGCTTGATGAAGTGAGCAACTTGGATCGCAGTGAGAGTCGTATAGGAAGCAGCTTCAACCCATTTGGTGAAATAATCAATTGCGACTAGGATGAACTTGTGCCCGTTTGATGCTGCCGGCGTGATTTTACCGATAACATCTATGCCCCAGACAGAAAAGGGCCAAGGCGAAGTCATGGAATGCAATTCTGATGGCGGGACATGCATGAGATTGGCGTGAATCTGGCATTTGTGACAGCGTCTCACGTATTCAATACATTGAGTCTCCATGGTTGACCAATAATAGCCCTGCCTTAAGATCTTCTTGACGAGCATCATGCCATTCATATGAGGGCCGCAAACTCCTTCGTGTATTTCTTCCATGATCCGACTGGCTTCTTCCTCGTGCACACACAATTTGTGTGTTCCACAATGAGATCTCCGATATAGCTTTCCTCCGCAAATGATGTATTGAGACGCCAATCTCCGAAGAGCAACTTGGTCTTTCTTATCCGTTCCTGTTGGATACTCGCCTTTCTCAATGAAGTTCCAAATGTCATGATACCAGGGTAGACCATCGTCCGGCTCGTCAATGGTCATGACATACTCGTAGACAGGCTTGTCTCGTTGTTCAATCACAATTGGCCTGAGTCTGACTCTGTTTGGTATCTCAACCATGGAGGCTAGTGTTGCAAGGGCATTGGCGAACCGATTCCTCAGTCTTGGCACATGCGTGAAGGTAACCATCTGAAACTGTGGGATCAAATCGTCCAGATCCTGATGGTAAGGCTTCAACTTGTCTTCCTTGACCTTCCAATCTCCGTTTGCTTGCGACACCACCAAGTTCGAGTCTCCGACGACTTCCAGTCTTTTGACCCCAATTTCCAAGGCAGCTTCCATTCCTACGATGCAGGCTTCGTATTCCGACTGGTTGTTGGTGACTTCAAAGTTTAACTTGAAAGCAAGAGGGATGTGTGATCCTTCTGGGGAAATTAACAATACCCCGATTCCAAATCCTTTCTGATTGGCTGCCCCATCAAAATACAGCATCCAGACATCATTGGTGGTGGTCATCACGTTTTCATCTAGGAATTCAAACTCTACATCCTCTGGACCTTCCACACGGTGATCGGCAAGGAACTCGGCAATGGCTCTTCCTTTTACTGACTTCCTGGTAACATATTTGATATCGAATTCTGCTAGCAGAAGCAACCATCGTGCTAACTTACCTGTAAGTGCGGGTTTCTCGAATAAATATTTGAGAGGGTCCATTCGAGAAATTAGCGTTACAGAATAGGCCAACATATAGTGTCTTAATTTCTTGGAAGCCCAGACCAAAGCCCAACAAGTCTTTTCCAGAGAAGTGTATCGTTCCTCGCATCCGACCATCTTCTTGCTGATATAATACACGGCTTTTTCAGATCTGCCTTCCCCTTCTTGTGCTAGTAAGCATCCCATTGCTGACGGAGTGACTGATAGATACAAAACCAAGGGTCGCCCTGGTACAGGTGGTGTTAGAACCGGAGGATTCTGCAAGTATTTCTTGATTGTTTCAAAGGCTTTCTGACACCTGTCGTCCCATTTGAATGGTACGCCTTTCTTGAGAAGATGAAACATCGGCTCGCAAGTCGAGGTTAACTTGGCGATGAATCTGCTGATGAACTGAATTTTGCCGAGGAAGCCTCGCACCTCCTTCTCTGTTCGTGGTGGCTCCATTTCGAGAATGGCCTTAATCTTTGATGGATCCACTTCAATTCCTCGGGTTGTGATCATAAAGCCTAACATCTTTCCAGCCGTAACTCCAAATGTGCATTTTTCGGGATTAAGACGCAATCTGTACTTGCGAATCCTTTCAAAGAATTTTCTGAGGGCGTGCAGGTGCCCCTCTCTTTCCTTGGATTTGACAATCATGTCATCCACGTACACTTCGACTTCTTTGTGAATCATATCATGCAGTAGAGTTGTAGCTGCTCTTTGGTAAGTAGATCCGGCATTCTTTAACCCAAATGGCATAACCCTGTAACAGTAGGTGCCCCACTCCGTGGTGAAAGTAGTCTTTTCTCGGTCTTCGGGGGCCATGAGAATCTGATTGTAGCCTGAAAAACTGTCCATGAAAGAAAGCAATGCGTGTCCCGCAGTGTTGTCTATGAGTATATCTATATGTGGCAGTGGAAAGTCGTCCTTAGGGCTGGCTTTGTTCAAATCCACGCAGACTCTAATCTTCCCGTTCTTCTTGGGAACAGGCACGATGTTGGCGACCCACTTAGGGTATTCAGTTACCATTAGAAATCCTGCATCAATCTGTTTCTGAACTTCCTTTTTAATTTCTAGCACCCAGTCAGGCCTCATTTTCCTCAACTTCTGTTTAACGGGTTTCGCATCTGGATAAAGTGGGATTCGGTGCTCCACGATTTCAGGGTCAATTCCGGGCATGTCCGCATGAGACCATGCAAAAACATCTTGAAATTCTCTTAAAAGATCCGAATGAGCCTTAAATTCCTCGGGAGACAACCCAGAACCGATTTGAACCATTCGTGGATTACTCTCGTCTCTCAAATTTATTGAAATTACTTCTTCTTTTAGAGGCTGAGCATGCCTTTCGTTTTCTCGTTCGATTAGAGATCGGAGTTCTTTTGGAATTTCTTCCTCAAACTCAATCTCATCATCGTCAGGGTTAACACAGTTTATTTCAGGTACAGCAAGATAAGCAAAGTCAATTTCATTCATTGCAAAAGAGGTGGCCCCAGGGGCGTGATACATGAGAGTGGATTCAAACTCGAAAGAGAGATGATGACGCGGAGGACAAACAGACACATGCATTGACTCAGAAGTGGACTCAAACTCAGTGCTAAATTCAGACTCAGTGCTGGACTCTGACTTAGACTCAAATTCAGTGCCAGTGTAAATAATTTTTGGTACAAAAGTGCAGTTTTTATAAATTTCATTGGCACCCACGATGAGCGAGGAAACATCTCCAAGGGCTTCTTGGCCTAGCATCATCAGCTCCATGTCTCCAATAGGTTCCAAATCAAATATCTTCGCAGCAGGCCCGTCCTCAACCGTACCTAATGGACTTTCATTTCCAAATAGCGATTCCAGATTTCCTGAGTCAAAAACTTCGATCCAGTCGGATTTGCATTGCCTGACCAATTCTTCCAGTTTTGCTGATTCATCATCACTGTCCCAGGTGTTATCAGCGAATATCTCAAATCCTGGCAGCTTGGTTCTTCTCTCCATATCCCAAAACGGTTCCGGTTCTCCTTGATAGATAGCCTCCTTTTCTTTGATAAAATGAATGGGGCCCTTCTTTGGCTGGGCACGAGCTCGAGCTTTCCATCCACTTCCTATCTCATTCTCGTTGGGCTGATAACCAAGGCCGAAGCGGTGATTGTTCATGGGGAAATTAGGGAATTCCACTATTCCTTGATTGTTGCGGCCTAATCCCAATCCTGGCATGTAAGCCATCTTTCTCATCATTTCAATAATTGTGGAGCTAATCGAGAAATCTTCATCCATTTTGATAGTGAGAACTGCCCCAGCGGTGTCAAAAGAGAATCCTCCTAGAGCGACGTCTTCTTCTCCATGCATGATTTCAAGCATAGGGGCATTATCAGAGACATGAGGGCGAATCCCGGACTCTCCGTAAATGGTCAGGGTTCCAGTGGCCAGACCGAGCTGAACTTTCTGATGCAGAGAAGATGGTACGGCCATAATGTCTGGGTGGTGAAGCCATGGCCTGCCCAGCAACAAGTTGAAAGATGAAGGAATGTCGAGCACATGAAACTCGACGTTGGACTTGAAATTCTCGACTGATATTTCTAGCTGAACAATTCCGACTACATCTCTGCGTGTATTATCATAAGCACGCACTCCGAGATTTGATGGTTGGAAGTCCTTAGTCGTGAACCCCAAACAGTAGGCTGTGCGTAGTGGACAGACGTTTAAAGAAGATCCATTGTCTAGGAGAATAACAGGGACCCATTTCCCCATACATTTCATAGTGATGTGTAACGGCTTGTTGTGGCCGGCTCCTTCTGGCGGCAAGTCTTTCTCGGTGAATGTCACGACATGTTTTGCCTGGGTTGGTGCGAGCAAGGATATTAGCGCCTCAGGGGGAGTGTCTGGCGGCACTTCCATGTTAGAGAGAGTCTTGATCAGTTTCTGGCGGTGTTCCCTGGATGAGGAAAGCAGCCACCAAATGGATACTGATGCTGGGGTTCTTTCAAGTTGCTTTCGGATGGGATCCTCCACTGGCATAGGATTCCTTTGTGATGGTTGAGTGACAACTTCTGGTGTCTGAGTGACATTTTCCGGATTACCTGGGGTCGAATTGTCCTGGACAGGATCGTTCCAAATGAATGCCCCAGTCTGAGCATGGTTAGAGGTGTTGCCTCTCTGAAGGTCAGCAGGTAGATAGATCCGTCCGCTTCTTGTTACTCGGTTGACTGATGGTGGTTCTTCAACCCAAAAATCTGAAAATTCATTGATCTTTCGCTTCCCAGCCTTGATGGATTCCAACTTCTGTTTTGTGTCAAAGTACTCGGACCAAAAACTTGTAAGGCTATCCTCGGCCTTTCGTTTCTCGATCTTGATGTTTTCCATCTTTTTTCCCAGATTTTCTACTGCTTGATTGCGCCAAAATGAATCATCTAGCGTGGCCCTGTTGACGGTCCACACTTCATTGTTGTCGAATCGGATATCGATAACATCTTCCTCATCCCAGAACGAATCTGCCCTTAGAACCGAAACATCTGGCTGAGGAGGAAACGGCACGGATGGTCGAGGCAGAGATTCCCCGATAATGTAGGCTTGAGGGAACCAGTCATGATCACCAAAGACAGTTTCTATAGCAGAATGTTCTTCAATCCCGGGAAGTGGTGGTGGTAGCAAATTATCTGGAGGATGGCTGCTAGGGACCCAATGATAAACTTCGCAGAGTGTCCGATTCCATATGTCTTCGGGCTCTTCAAACAATGCGGGGAGTGAAACTGCATCAAGTGGATCAGCACAAATTGCTTCCCATCTTTCTCGCCAATCCTCCTGTTCAGTCGGCTCAACATATTCGAGAGTATGCACCATGCCGGCGATGCACACGACCTTGTCAATCCGACAGATACTGGGACCCGTTGGGATGGAAACAACTGGCTTGGTATGAGAATCTGGGATAATAAATTGGCTTGGGTCCTACTCTTGACGGAATTCTTCCCATCCTTGATCATTCATAGCCCACTCTTCACTCTCTGCAATGTCTGCCCATGTGGGTTTCGTTTCTGGCTTAACACTTCCAAGGAATAGAACTCCAAGATCCTCTGGCATAGGGACGAGGGGTTTAGGTTCGGTGGCTGGTATGATGTATAGGCTAGGGTTAAATTTAGTGGAGCCTGGGTCATTTAGAGTGGAGCTGAGAGAGATTTGGTTGATTTGGGTATTGGATTTGTGTTCTGGCATGGGATTTGAGACTGTGTGTTTGGCTTTTTGAGGGGAAGCGGGATTGTTCCGTCTTCGATGAGGTCTTGGACCTTGTGCTTGAGTCGAATACAATTGTTAGTGTGATGGCCGGGCATTTGGTGGTAGGAACAGAAGGCATTGGGATTATGGCTTGGAGGAAGTATTTTGGGTGGTTCGCGGGGCTCAAGTGGCTTGATGGCATCCTTTTCAAGGAGCTTTTGGTAGACTGTGGTTAAGGGAAAAGGGAATTGGTAGAAGCTTCTTGCTTGCCGGGTTGGCTGGGCTGCTATCTGGTTAATAGGCTCTGTTTTGGTTGGTTTAGAGTTTGAGGAGCTGGCCTGGGTGTGGCTGTATTGGTTGGTTCCGAACAGGGTATTGCTGTTACCAGAGTAAACTCGTTTGGGCTTGGCAGACTCTCCTTTCTCAAATATACCAGTTCTAAGTGCATCCTCAACTGCAAGGCCGGCTTCGTAGAAAGTCCTGAAGTCAGCGGTAGTTTGGAAAACTACTAGGTGCTTTGCAAAATCGGGCGCCAAGTTCTTTGTGATAATTCTCATTTGTTCTTTCTCTGAGGGTCGATCTATCATCTGAGATGCTTTCCCTCTCCATCTTCTGATAAAGTCGGCAAAGGACTCATTTGTTCCCATTTTGGTTGCATCCAACTCTCGAATGGTCATCTCAAGTTGAATATTGTAATTGTACTGGGCCATGAAGGCTGCCCCAATATCTTCCCAACTTCCTTTTCTTGAAATGTCAAGATTCAGAAACCATCGCAGTGCTGGTCCCGTCAGAGTCTGCTGAAACATCTGACCCATGGCATCCTTTTCAATGTTATACATGGACAACGTGCCCACATATGTTTGCAAGTGAGCTCTCGGATCTCCGCTTCCATCAAACTTTTCCCAGGCTATAGGCTTGAATCCTTCCGGGAGTTTGGCACCGGGAAATAGACATAATTTGTCCATATCAACGCCTGCGGCAGCTACTTTCTCTTGTTTCTGGACTGATTCCTCGAGTTTGGCGACTTTCGCCATCATTGCTTCCAAATTAGGATTTTCTTGCGGAGGCGGATTCGGCGGTCGCTGCTCCCCTGGACCTCCTGGTGGCTTGTTATGAAGGGTTAATTCCTGTATCAAGAGCAATAATTCAGCCATCTGGCTATCACTGTGTTCCCGTTGTTCTTCCAAGGCTATCTTGAGGGCTTCAATTTCATTCTTGCTTGACATATTTGCAGGATTTGTTGAATCTGACTGTATCGCTTTTGACTCAGTTCGAATTAATCGTTGTTTGGGAGTTCTAGTCCAATTAGGTACGGTTTTCTTCTCGCTCTTACCAATGATTGAAACTGATAGTGGAAACAAAAATGAATTTAGTGACTGGTGCGAAGAATGCTATGTGCAAAAATTTATGTACAAATGAAAGAATGATGCATGATGTGCAATGCAACCACAGTTTTGGAAAGGATTGCCCCAATTTTTTAGTGCTCTGTTGACTGTTTTCAAAAGATTTTGCAAAACAAAGGCCGAGCCTTTTTAGGGGTTGCCTACGTATCCCCATTTCGGAGGAATCAGGCCATGACGTAGTTCGGGACTACAATTGGCTTTTTCCCCCTCAAACAACGAAAATTTCATCATAGAAAAAAGTACAAACTGACTCAATAAAGCAAAATACAGACTCGATAAGGCTCAAACTGACTTGAGCTACAAAAGGTAGACTTAACAGTCTCAAAAAAGGCCCTGTAGGCTGACAACTGGCTTGCTGTTAATTCTTGATATGATTTAGTTGCTGGATTTGTTGGGGGAGCATTCCCGACTTGGTTCTTCTGGCTTTGCTTTCTCGTTCGGCTCTAGCTGCTGTGGTGGATTTTCCAGAGCATATGCTTTCTTAAGCTGTTGGGGAGACAAACCATCATTCAGAAGGAGACATTCTTCATAACAAGCTTCACAATCACACTCATCCCAGTATTTGTGTCCTGTCACTGGGTCTTGAAAGTAGTAGACCGGTGTGCCATCTGGCTGAAAGTACTTGACTGGCGGCATAACATCTGCATCTTCATCATCGCTTCCTTGCTCTATCCTGACAGTGATCTTGTCGGGGATATCCTTGGCTTTATTATCTGCGGGAGGATAGAATTTCCAGCCTTTATCATTCAGATTCTCAGAGTCGCGCCATTGAAGGGTTAGGCCTGGTTGGTCAGACATGGCTAGCTGGTGAAGCAACTCCTTAAGCTTGTCATTGTCTGGAGTTTTGTTCCCAATATCTTCATTTCCCACTTCTTCAAGTATCCATACTGGTGCACCATGATGAGTGGTAAAGGTGGACTTGAGTTTCTTGCTTCCAGATTGGCTGCTCATTTTTGGTTACAGACTCTGATAAAAGAAATACAATACGCTAATTATTGGGAGGAAGAGAGCCAATTGCAAAATTATTTTAAAATGAAAGAAATTTGTTTATTTAACAGAGCACTCGGTCATTGGGGGAATCCTTCTTACGACTGTGGAGGGGAGGATGTGAACCTAGGGTAAAAGCTATCATGTACATGCAAGATATGCAAACAACAAATAATAAGCAGATAAACAGTCAACAGGATATATCACATAATCCTAACCTGTGGGACCCTGTCCTAGGTTGAAAGGTTCTAGGTTAATTATATGCAAAGGCCGGTTTTGGTTTAAGGGGGTTCCCCAGACTAGAGCCAATATTTGCCTCCCAGTGCCAAGTGTACTGCATGGCAAAGGTCGAGCGGCAGGCTGACTCATCACGGTCCAGGGTTGCTGAGCATCCGGGGATGTCCTAACACCAGTGAACTGGGTAGGGTAACCAAGACGCAGCAGCGGGGCTTATCCAACATCGATGCAAGTGATGCAAAAGTTTGGCAATAAAAATTGTTTACAAAAATCCCACAAATGTTTTTCAAGCTTGGCTCGTTTTTTAAATTAATCAAAATTTTGAAATTCTACTCATGCGAACAACCGAGAAAGCTCCAGTCCAGACTGATCGAGCTTTCACCCTGACATCAATCCTTTCTAGTACAGCGTGAAGCATGTACTTGGTGTCAAGCTTTCGAATGGTCATTTTACAAGTGTAAAAATTTCAAAATAAAGATTAATTTAAAATATCGATCCCCAGCAGAGTCGCCATTTTGTGGACGGTCGATTTCCACCGGTTGGTTTTGATTTGAAAATAGAGTCGCCACCCGGGTTTTTTGGAAAATGGTTTGGGACCCGAGAAACCGTTTTGAAAAATGATTGAGAAAATGATTTATAAAACACTTTGAAAACCAGAGATTCGTTTTGGATTCGGGAGCCAGGTTACGAACGGGGAAGGGTTTTAAGGCACCCCGTTCGCCCGATTTAAAATCGGTCTTTACTAAACATTTGGGGGATTTTTAGAAAATATTTTAAAGCCGAACTTCAACAAATAAGCATTTGAATTATGCAAAGCAGACGATAATAATGAAAAGCAAGCAACTAGTATGTAAATAACAGTAAATGTACAAAAAATCCGAAGTTTAAACTGTTCATGCAGAATACTGATCAAAATTCTGATTTTAGCCAGAAAAGTGTGCCGCACGGCACACTAGGAGTACCGTGCGGTATAAAAAGTGTGCCGTGCGGCACTGTTCATCAGCCCAACGGTCGAATTTTCAAAAGAGTACTGTACAGTATTCCAAGTGTGTCGTGCGGCGTGGAAGGAGTGCCGTGCGGCACTGTTCATTGCACAAACAGTTCAAACTTTAATTTTTAGAAATGTTTGAACAAAGACACATACAAGGCATGGAACATGGTTAAAAATGAACTATTTTGAATAAGAAAACAATGTGTCTAGATAAAGGATGTTCCTCCTCACAGAATCACCCCGTACAAGGCGATATTTTCACCGTACGACGCGACCGGGAGGTATGAATTTGAACTGATCTTAATGTAACATGGGCACACCAAATGCAGAGGTGATATAGGAGATCATCCCCGCACTTGGTATCCCTCCCCTCAGGGTGCCAAAGTTGTGGATTTTGGCGAAACGGGATCGTACCTCGGTTTCGAAACTCTCGGATTGAATATCTTCTTGAACTTCTGAATGCGGCTTGGGCTCCTCTGAACTTCTGGCTTCACTCTGGCGTAGTGGCAAGGAAGATTGAGGGTTTGGATTTGAACAAGCTTGGGGTGATTATGTTATGGTTTTGGAACCGAAAACAGGGGGGTGAACTTCGGGTTTAATTTTGCTTTTGAAGAGAGAATGAGATTGATTTCTGGAGGCTATAAGTAAGAAATGAGGGAAGTTTTGTGACCACAGAGGTTTTGTTTGATGGAATTTAAGGAGAGAGCTTCATGGTTTTCCTCACGAATTTTTTTCGATCCTCATTTCCGTTGGAATCGACTAGTACTTATAGGGGATGGGTGAACTTGCTCTCCAAGTTTACTTGCCCTTTACACATGATCATAATGGCCCTAGAGTAGCCTTCCATCTTCGCACGAAATCATAATGATCAGAGGGACGGATTTGTCAACAATTCGAGCTGCTGGGAACTCTGCAAAAGCTGTGTGACAAGTGACAGTGCCGTGCGGCACACTGACTGTGCCGTGCGGTACACCTAACCGCCAAAATTCAAAAAAGTTGCTTGGGCTGTGCCGTGCGTGAGAGATGAGTACCGTGCGGTACTGTTGACTGAGTTGACTTGGAGAATTTTAATCCGAGAGTCCTTCCGGGCATTTCCTTTCATCATTGGGGATTAAGACGTACGAGAGTCTCATTTTGGGGTGTCTACACCATGTATCATATGGATTGTCCCCTTTGGACCTTTCTCGTAGTCCATCTCTTCCACCAGCTCGGCATCATTCTTTTCACTTGCCAGGAATTCCTTTAGGTGGCCTTCCGCCACTTTTTCATCTAGGAACTTCTTATACTCCACGCAGTCTTCGGTCATGTGTCCCCAATCTCTATGATAGCTGCAGTGCTGGTTGGTAGCCCTCCTCTTCTCCAGGTTCCCAGTCATCTTTGGGGGTCTCCTGAACCATTGCTCATTCTTGATCCTGTACAGCATCTTGTAGATTGGGATATTGAAAGTTGCCATGATGCTGAAGTATGATTTGGGGTCTGGATCAGCTTTATCCTTCTTCTGCTGTGTATAGTCCTTTCGTCCAGTTGTGTACTCTTTTTTGTACACCCTGGACTCTACTGTTTTCTTTTCCGGGAGCTGAAGTTGTCCAGCTACGATCTTTCCTCCAGCCTGCAGGATGTCATCTTCTACCCGCGCATGCTCCTGAATTCTCTCCATCAGTTTGGCCACTGTCTTAACTGGGTGCATGGTAAGCGATTCTCGTAGCTTACTATGCATGGGCAAACTCGTCTTGAACGTTGCCAGAGCATACTCCTCACTACAGTTTTCAATCTCGTTGAAGGTTTCCCAATAACGCTTTGAGTACTGTCGTAGAGTCTCATCATCCCTCTGTCTCATAGAGGTTAATGCGTCGAAAGTTTTCGGGGCTGCTCGGCTTGTCAGGAACCGAGCAGTAAATTCTTCAGCTAGTTGAGTCCAGCACAAGATAGATCCTTCTGGAAGTTTATGGTACCAACTCAAGGCTACTTTCCCTAGACTGGACGGGAACATCTTATACAGCAATGCATCATCTTGCTCATGCATAAACATGGCCTGCTGGTAGTGTTCAATATGGGCCACAGGGTCCGTGCTAGTTTCGTAAGGGACGAACGCTGAGTGCTTTACCCTGCTCGGCGTCTTCTCTGCGCAAATCCAATGGGCCAGTGGCGACTTGGAAATCTGGCCTAGGGCTTCCTTAGTTGCCTCTCGTGCAGTTTTAGGGCCTCCATCAGTTCGGCCAGCGTCCCTTCTTCTCGGGTACTGCTCGGGATTGTCCTCATTGGAACCAGACCTCTCATATCTGTCCCTAGCGTGCTTTCTTCCTTCTTTTTTTTTCAACCAACACGCTCCTGTCTCTCCTTTTTCGTGGAAAGGCTGCTCGGTCAGTGGAGACGTTGTCATGATGACGACCTTTCTTCTCTTTCTCATAATGCACGGATCTCATCCGCGAGCGTAGATCTTTCTCTTTCTCCCGAAGCTGCTTTTTTAGGTCCTGAATCTCTCGCTCCCGTCGAGTGACTTCACGGGCCAATTCTTCTGCCTCTTGCTCCTTTCTGTCGAGGCTATCCTCTCTCTCCCGGTTTCTTGTGTGCTTATGACCACCTTTCCTCGGGGGCTTCTCCCCGGTTCTCGTCGGGTGGAGGCTTCTCCACCTCTCGGTGGGGTCTTTGAGCGTCCTTGCCTATCACCCGTCCTTGGAGAATCGAGACGTATTAGGCGTGTATCTCTGAATTTTGGAATCTCAGGGATATGCCCTATGTTGAACCTCTTAGCTGCTGGCTTTTTCTGTGGTGCTCTTAGTGCCATGGGAGTTTTTTCCACCCTTGTGCCCTTTCTCGTAGTGTACACAAGCGTGGTCCCATCATCGTCTTCCACCTCCTGCCTTCGTGGGGTGCACAAAAGAGGCTCTGAAAGCACCATTGTTGATCTTTGTTGGAAAGAGATAAACTTTTCGTAAGCGTTTCCCACAGACGGTGCCAATTGTACGAGGCAATTTCCGCGTAGCCCTTGATCACGTGCTTCCTTGATTCAACCCTAAACCTGCAAGACAGAAGAAGGGTTAGAGCACCTTTGCCTCTTGTTGGCAAAGGCCCTCCGATGCCTAAGTTAGTGTCACATACTTGGAGTGTTTAAATCACAGTGCATATGAACAGGGTTTCACAGCGTACCGTTTGTCATGGTTACTCCCTTGTATTTATAGGTGTAGATATTCTTCATATTAGGCATCTCGTGCTCCTGTTTCCTATTCTCTTTAGGAATCCTTTTCCATATAGGATTCTTTCCTATACGAGGTACACTCCTAATCACATTAGGTCTTCCCATATTGATCCCTTATTTTACGGGATTGCTCCTTATCTCATAAGGAACCGCCATAGATTATTCTGGAATGTCTCACCGCCCTACCCGTGGCGGTGCCGTGCTTCCTCGTAGCTCGGAATAACTCGTACAAAATTCAGTTCATCTGGCCGAGCTGAACTATGTATTCCAGAATGCTTTCCAAGCTATATTCGTAGCCTCTCCAGCTCGGCTATATCAGGGGCCTCCCCTATGGTTTATACCGAGCTGGTACATCCTGGTGCTTTAGTTTATGTAATTACTCCTGACCTTATTCGTGGTCAAACAGGCTCGGCACAGGGCTAACGGACTCCCTATATGGTGCCGAGCTACTCACCCCTCTGTGGCGATCATATTAGGCTCGTGCTACGCCTAATAGTAGGGTAATCATATTTTACCCACTCCATGCGGCTAGGTTTCCTGAGTCGCGATTGTAAGGTCAAGTAGTTGTGCTTGAGCCTTGTTCGTTCTTGCCGTTGGTGATCGCCCCGTTTAGGGGGCTACCCGCGACGGGTGTTTGGAGAAGAGTGGTGTTGCGAGAGGATTGCTTTATGGTGTTGAGTTCAATGGAATTCAAGTCAAGGTGGAGAATTGTTGGAATTGTGTCTTGAATTTCCTTATTTTGGAGAATTCCTATTGTGTTTAGGATTTCCGATTGCGTTTAGGCTTATATGGTAATGCTTTGATTGTGTTTCTTATAAATAGGAGCCTTGTGGCCTCCTAGAGCTTTGGACTTCTTGAGTGAATCCCTTTAAGGGAGCCCCTCTGGGGTTTCCCGTAGTGTGTTAGGGTTTCTCGGTCGTTCCATTTATAGTCTTTAACTCTTGGGATTGGATATTAGGGTTTTGTGTGTCTCTATCATATTTGTGAGACGTTTGATGCTCTGTTGGTCGCTCCTCAGAGATTTGTCCCAAGATATCTGTTGGGTGCTTCAACTGAGAGTTACGAGTATAGCCGGCTCTTTGTATTTCTACCCGTTCATAGTGAATCCTCTCTTGCTCTTCACCCGTGGACGTACCTCTAGAGCTTTGTGTTTGGGGGGAACCATGTAAATCTTGTCGTTTTCTTTGTTGCTTTGTTATATTCTCATACTTCGGGTTTTGTCACAACAAACTGGTATCAGAGCTCCGGGTTCAATCTGAGGCTTTCGTATTTCCGCTGCGTGGGTTGTGTGTTGGTGCGTCTTCATGGCGACTCATTTCAAAGTTGAGAAGTTTGGTGCAACAAGGAACTCACAAAGTTTTTGTTGGAGAAAGAGCTGATGATGTTCTTCAAGAGGTTAGGGAGAATTTTGGATTTGAAGCAGCGCCTTTATGCGTTTCGTATGAAGGAGGTATGCCCATTAAAGACTATTTTGATGAGTTAAATCGGATTATTTTGTTTATGCTCCTTTTGGATACTATTATGGAGGCTGCTATGGAGTGCTTCATTTTGGGTATCGCTGTGAAGATTTGGGTCCGGTTTTAACTATTTGACGTATGCGGGTTTCGCATATTTGCTCCATGGGGAGTTTGAGCAAGTCTTCTATTGCATCAGTAATGGATGCGTTAGGTGGACGGTACCCGTATGAAGACTGTTGCTTGTTTGGGTTATTAGCTCCATTGAGAGTTTGAGTGAGTCTTCTATTGCATCAGTAATGGATGCGTGGGGTGAGAGGTGCCTGTTTGAAGATGGTTACTCGTTTGGGCCATTAACTCTGTGGTGAAGTTCGGTGTTTAGTTCTGGGTGGAGCTTGAGCAGATCTTCGTTTGCATCCTTAAGGGATGCGTTGGGTGGTTGGTGCCAGTTTGAAGATAGAGGCTCACTTTGGAGGCATGTGCGGCTAGGTTTCCTGAGTCGCGTTTGCAAGGTCAAGTAGTTGTGCTTGAGCCTTGTTCATTTTTGCCGTTGGTGATCGCCCCGTTTGGGGGGCTGCCCGCGAGGGGTGTTTGGAGAAGAGTGGTGTTGCGAGAGGATTGCTTTATGGTGTTGAGTTCAATGGAATTCAAGTCAAGGTGGAGAATTGTTGGAATTGTGCCTTGAATTTCCTTATTTTGGAGAATTCCTATTGCGTTTAGGATTTCCTATTGCGTTTAGGTTTCTATGGTAATGCTTTGATTGTGTTTCTTATAAATAGGAGCCTTGTGGCCTCCTAGAGCTTTGGACTTCTTGAGTGAATCCCTTTAAGGGAGCCCCTCTGGGGTTTCCCGTAGTGTGTTAGGGTTTCTTGGTCGTTCCATTGATAGTCTTTAACTCTTGGGATTGGATATTAGGGTTTTGTGTGTCTCTATCATATTTGTGAGACGTTTGATGCTCTGTAGGTCGCTCCTCAGAGATTTGTCCCTAGATATCTGTTGGGTGCTTCAACTGAGAGTTTTGGGTATAGCCGGCTCTTTGTATTTCTACCCGTTCATAGTGAATCCTCTCTTGCTCTTCGCCCGTGGACGTACCTCTAGAGCTTCGTGCTTGGGGGGAACCACGTAAATCCTGTCATTTTCTTTGTTGCTTTGTTGTATTCTCATACTTCGGATTTTGCCACAACAAACTGGTATCAGAGCTCCGGGTTCAATCCGAGGCTTTCGTATTTCCGCTACGGGGGTTGTGTGTTGGTGCGTCTTCATGGCGACTCGTTTCAAAGTTGAGAAGTTTGGTGCAACAAGGAACTCACAAAGTTTTTGTTGGAGAAAGAGCTGATGATGTTCTTCAAGAGGTTAGGGAGAATTTGGGATTGAAGCAGCGCCTTTATGCGTTTCGTATGAAGGAGGTATGCCCATTAAAGAATATTTTGATGAGTTAAATCGGATTATTTTTTTTATGCTCCTTTTGGAGACTATTATGGAGGCTGCTATGGAGTGCTTCATTTTGGGTATCGCCGTGGAGATTTGGGTCCGGTTTTAACTATTTGGCGTATGCGGGTTTCGCATATTTGCTCCGTGGGGAGTTTGAGCAAGTCTTCTATTGCATCAGTAATGGATGCGTTGGGTGGACGGTACCCGTATGAAGACTGTTGCTTGTTTGGGTTATTAGCTCCGTTGGGAGTTTGAGCAAGTCTTTTGTTTCATTAGTAATGGATGCGTTGGGTGAGAGGTGTCCGTTTGAAGATGGTTGCTCGTTTGGGCCATTAACTCCATGGTGGAGTTCGGTGTTTAGCTCCGGGTGGAGCTTGAGCGGATCTTCGTTTGCATCCTTGAGGGATGCGTTGGGTGGTTGGTGCCCGTTTGAAGATGGAGGCTCACTTTGGAGGCATGTGCGGCTAGGTTTCCTGAGTCGCGTTTGCAATGTCAAGTAGTTGTGCTTGAGCCTTGTTCGTTTTTGCCATTGGTGATCGCCCCGTTTGGGGGGCTGCCTGCGAGGGGTGTTTGGAGAAGAGTGGTATTGCGAGAGGATTGCTTTATGGTGTTGAGTTCAATGAAATTCAAGTCAAGGTGGAGAATTGTTGGAATTGTGCCTTGAATTTCCTTATTTTGGTGAATTCCTATCGTGTTTAGGATTTCCTATTGCGTTTAGGTTTCTATGGTAATGCTTTGATTGTGTTTCTTATAAATAGGAGCCTTGTGGCCTCCTAGAGCTTTGGACTTCTTGAGTGAATCCCTTTGAGGGAGCCCCTATGGGGTTTCCCGTAGTGTGTTAGGGTTTCTTGGTCGTTCCATTGATAGTCTTTAACTCTTGGGATTGGATATTAGGGTTTTGTGTGTCTCTATCATATTTGTGAGACGTTTGATGCTCTGTTGGTCGCTCCTCAGAGATTTGTCCCTAGATATCTGTTGGGTGCTTCAACTGAGAGTTATGGGTATAGCCGGCTCTGTGTATTTCTTCCCGTTCATAGTGAATCCTCTCTTGCTCTACGCCCGTGGACGTACCTCTAGAGCTTCGTGTTTGGGGGGAACCACCTATATCTTGTCGTTTTCTTTGTTGCTTTGATATATTCTCATACTTCGGGTTTTGTCACAACATCTTTCACCTTCTTCAAGAATTCCTTTATACACAGAAACAAGATTTGCAGTCGGTGCAAATGTGTTGGGATTTTGCACATGTTTTTAATGCTCTTGAAAAAGTAAAGAGAAAAATGTTAGTTTCGCTTGCAAATGATATAGTTGGGTGGAAGTAGAATTAATGGGTTTAGTGGTGCATATATTGGTTGGCAAGTATTGGTGAGAGTGTGTGAGTGGTAAAAATACAAGTGAGCGTGGGCTTGGGTTGGGTATCTTTACCTCATTGTAGCTCATCAAATATAGTGAAAAGTGTTCTCTCTCCCGTGGACGTACCCGATTTTAGGGAACCTTGTAAAATTGTTTGTGTTCTTTGTTTCGGTTTATTTGTGCGTGTGGGTATATTGTTTGATCGATCCATAGCAACGCGAGTTGGTCAGTCTCATTCCTGCCAATCACAAAGCCAGAACCAGAGAACAAGAAAATAGGAGGCGAACCAGAGAACAAAACTTATACATCATAACACTTATCACACATTTATTAAAATAAAAGTTAGACTCTTTCAGTTTCTTAGTATTTGTTTCTCTTTTCCCAAGTCTTCAAAACTACCTTGACTAAAAGTTAGACTCTTTCAGTTTCTTAGTATTTGTTTCTCTTTTCTTAGTATTTGTTTCCTAGATCGGCACTGAGGAGGAGACTGATCCCAGGTCTTGACTAAACGGGAAGACTCAAAATTCGCGAATTACAATATTTTAGGAGCACTGGGCCGTTCTAGAAAAGTCGAAAATTACTACCCACCTACTCCGGTTTCGCAGAAAATAATATTCTGTCTCTCCTTTTCAACCGAGGTAAGTACGTTCAAATCTACAACCTTAATAGAAAATAAGTTCATGAAACTTAGACCTGGACGTAGATAATCCACTAGTTAAGTCACATTGCGTCAGGTTTGGAATTCAATTTATACCTTTTCATAACAAAAATTCAATTTAAGCTACACGAAATATGCCCCATCAAAAGGAAATGCCCAAGACTGGTCCAAGCATCATTTTCGGATGCAGAAAAACTACCAAAGGCATTGAGAACACGTTAAATATTTGAAAGCTAACCAGCTTATGCTTCTTCAATCTTCCGACCCGGGATTGTAGCAAATATAAGGTTTCTTGAAATTAATTTGGTTCTATAGTTAATACGCGATCCCTTCTTTCTACAAAGGGAAAAAGATACCTTCAGTACTTCGTAGTAATTTAGGGGAAATTTCTGGTAAACCCCTTCGACTTTGAACTAAATTTCACTTCAGTCCTTCTGTTATCAATTTGGACAACAATAACCTTACATTTTCGATTGTTCTTCAATTTGACTACTCTGTAGCATTCCATCCAAAATTTCGACGGAAGCAAACCATGTGCCGTCAACGTGACTTTTTTGCGAGGGTATATTAGCCATTCTTTCCCACCACCTCCTTACCCACGTAAAGACCCACCCTTTCCTTAGTGCAAATTTGTTCACCCTCACCTAATGAGGGTGAACAAAACTCTGACTTTGATCGGTGGAAAAGGTGTGGTGTCTACCAGAAATGATATCATGCTTATCAAAAAGTGATGGAACCCACAAAAAAATAATGTCTAATAGGTGCGCAAAATGTTCATATAAGCGCCCCTAATTTATGCTTGCTAAGTCCATTTATTGTGTTACTTGGAGGACAATGTTTTTTTTGCATGTTTTTGTAGATATTTGGAGGCCTTGATAAAATAAGAAGCAAAGCCCGTGGGCAAATAAAATCAAGTGATAAAGCAAGCATGGGATTGGGCCTTCTTACTAAATTTCTTACTGTGCACACGTGGTTGAAGAATTGTTAAGGAGCATATTAGAATACACACATGTATTGGTGGGCCAGAAGCTATTAACTATGTCAATTTAGTTTGACCAAGACAAGAGGAGTGTTGGGTTTCCTAACCCATTATTGGCCGGCTAGCCTTATTACAAGAGAAAAAAAAACAAGTCGGCTAGGTTTTTGAGGCTGGAAACAAAGGCGCTACAGAACAGACTTGGGAAAAAAGAAAAAGAGGTGCGGCGCTAACATTATAAAAAGAAGGCAGCAGGCTTGGAAAGGAGGGAACACACATACATCAAGCACAGCTCACAGAACCGGGGAGGAAAAGGAGGACTGTTGCGCACAAACCGAGAGCTCTGCTTTCAACTACCGGTCCTTTTCCAATCACAGCTGAACGACAGCAAATTAGAGCAATAATCTCCCTTCCCATGGCCGGCTAAACTCTCTCCTCTAGGGCGTAGATGAAGCTCGAACTCCTAGTAACATTATTTATGTTTTGATTTAGCGTTTTATTATTCGAATCATGGTTGTGCGACTTAAGGATTTATTTATGATGTGAATTTTTCCCATCAAATCGTGTGTGATTTCTAGATATTATGCACGTTCATACTACGGTTCTTAATTGTTTGTGATAACTGGGTAAGATGGGTTATGCTCCGTAAGACGCGTCGTGCTATTAGACGATCCGTGCCGTTGAGACGGGTCGTACTAGTAAGATGGTTCGTGCTAGGCGGCGATACCCCATGCTATTTGGCGATTCATAAAATTCTTTGGCGATACCGCAAGGGGCCACGAACCCTAACGATATCCGGATTGATTCGAGTAATTAACCTTTATCATTGCATAAGAATTGTTACAAAGTGTCGAGTGGATTCGAAACCCTAGAATTTTCTCTCATCAAATCTCTGCACTTTTTAATTGCTTAATTTCACTACTACAATAATGGTTAAACATGACACACCAAAAATTGAAACAATGACAGTTTTTGTAAAACTGTCATCGAAAATATGAGGGTCGTGTTTTGATGTCAGTCTATCCTAAAAACTGTCATCTTTGCGATATAAGATGACAGTTTATAATAAAAGTGACATTATTATCTATTTCTTTAATGTCAGTTTTTGCGTAGAACTGACATTAAAACAAGGCGCTTCCAGAAGCCCATATGGATAACCTTTGAATGTCAATTTTCCTTAAAAGTGACATTGAAACTAAGCCCTTTTAATGTCAGTTTTAATTAGAACCGACATTGAAATTGATCATGAAAGATGACTGTCAAAATGTGTCATTAAACGTATAAGATGACAGTTTAAAACTGTCATCTTATATTAAATCTAAAACTGACATAAAAAGCACTCAGCTTAAAAATTTTCGAAAATATAGTATAAATATTTTTGTTGGTCTTTTGTCAACAACAAGCGAGCTAGCTTAGTTGGTAACATGCACGCGCGTGAGGAAGTCAGGTCTTGAATTCGAGTCCTGGGGCAAGCAAATATTACCTAACCACACAAGTGCTACGTAGGCGCCACACAATCGCCACGAGGGTGCCATGTGAACTCCACTGGGCGGTCATGTGAGGGCGGCCACACGAGAGCCACGTGTTCGAACTAGAATTGGAATTTTTTTTTAGAATGGAGGATAGATAAGATGACAATTTAAAACAGTCATCGTTGATTGTAAAGATGACAGGTTTACACTGTCATCTTATTGCAAAGATGACAGGTTTAAACCGTCATCTTATATGTTTCAATGACGTTTTTTGACTGTCATAACAAATCTAGACTTTTAATGTCACCTCCAAAGATGACAGTTTTAAAACTGTCATCTTTTGTGATTAATGACACCTTTTAACTGTCATGGTTTAAGGTTTTTGTAGTAGTGTTTTAATCTAGCTTTCATAATTTTAGGAAATCAAACCAAAATCTCTCTTTATCGAATTAATTTAGAAATCGATTGAAACAATTGCAATTTAGCCTTTTAATCCCTGAGGAGCGATACTCGAAATATTTGCCACTATTCTTTGAGTAGTAGTAATTGTTTCGTTTTATAAATTATTTTTGATACGGAATCGACACGATCAAATTTTGGCGCCGTTGCCGGGGATTTAAAGCACGGTTACATTGTTTCAAGTGATTTTTATTTTAATTCCTAGTGTAGGTATTTCATTTTATTTTATTTTTAATTCTCATTTGTTTAATTGCTTTTTTCTCTTTGTTAGCATTTTTTTTAGCAGACACAGGAAGTGAGAAATTGCAGTGCACCGAGGGAGAAACAAACCTTTCATTTGCAGCCACAAGCGCAATCATTCTAATTTTTACTTTCTCTAGGCACTGTGAGTTTTCTTATTTCCTTTTGTTTGAGTTTTTATTTTATTTTATTTTATTTTATTTAGTTAGTTAGGGCAATTTGCAATATATGCTTGGGCGCCGTTCTTGTCATCCAGACTTAATTCCTTTAGAACCAGAGATAGAACGAACTTTTAGAGCCAATCGAACAGTCATACGTCAAAACTCAACCACAACACTTATTACAATGGGTGATGAACGAAGAGTGGCTGTTGAGGAATCACCGGCAATCAGGGAGCACTTTCTCCCATCCACCTACACCTCACCTTCATGCATAACGTTGCCCACCACTACGACAACCCAATATGAAATCAAGCCCAGTTTACTTCATACTCTCCCATCATTTTATGGCCTTGACCACGAGGACCCATATAAGCATTTGGATGAGTTCATAGAGATTTGCTCCACTGTCAAAATCTTGAACTTCATTGACGATGCCCTCAAGTTGAAGCTATTTCTCTTCTCACTTAAAGATAAAGCCAAATCTTGGTTTAAAACTCTAGCACCAAATAGCATCACCTCTTGGGATCAAATGTATAATGAATTTTTGAAAAAGTTTTTTTCCATAGGCAAAACGAAAGAGATTTGGCAAAAACTCACTAGCTTTTCTCAACACGTGGGCGAACAATTTCATGAGAGTTGGGAGAGATTAAAAAAGCTTGATAGGAGCTGTCCACACCATGCGGTCCCTGAATGGCAGTTAGTCCAAGGTTTCTATGATGGACTATCTGAATCAAACCAACAAATGGTGGATGCCTCATGTGGAGGCACATTTATGCTAAAGAATGAGAATGAAAATTGGTCTTTGTTTGAGCAATTAGCTGAAAATTCACGACACCACGCCTCAGCCTCTCGAACAGATAGGACCGCATCCTCATCTTCCAAACTGAGAGATCTTTATGAGGTAGGCCAATCTAGTGATTTATCCGTAAAAGTAGATGCCTTAAGCCGTAAGCTTGACACTTTCCTATCTTTAGGCCAAGGTCCATCGTACTCTTCCCCTCCGCCTACTGTGGCGGAGGTTTGTCAATTATGCTCCAGGCCTGGCCATTATATGAACGAGTGTCACATGGCATCTCAATTTCTGAAGTTTATTCAGGAGCAAGTGAACGCAGCGCAAGGGCTTGGTAGGCAATTGAATGACCCATTTTCAAACACCTACAACCCTGGCTGGAGGAACCATCCTAGGCTCTCATGGCGAGAGCCAGGACAAGGGCAACATTCCACCCAACCATACCAATAGCTCTTTGATAATACTTCCAATCATCAATCCCATTATGCACCACCTACACCACAACAATACCAACAGCCCCTTGCTCCCCCTTTGTCCTCCCAAAGGACGCCATCTTTTGAGAAGCAAATGTTGAAAGCCATGGCTGATCTAAAAGCCAATAACCAACAAATGAGAGCTGATTTCCAATTGGTTCACTCCCACTCTCAATCTATTGCCAAGATGGAGACCCAAATAGGTCAACTAGCTAATGCTCTCAACCATCGAGACGAGGGTAGGTTACCAAGTCAGCCAATGGCTAACCCACGAGGAATGCACCACATTGATAATTCGCAAGTTCACGAACAAGCGAAAATAGTTGTCACCCTCAAAAATGGGAGGGAACTGGAGACCCGACCTAAGAAGGTCAAAGCACAGGAGAGAGAGTCTCCATCTGTCACTCAGGGGTCCAAGGTTGATAGAAAGTTAAAAGGAGATGAGCCCACTCCAATGCCCACATCTGATGAAGGGCCATCTGAAACACCATCTTATATCCCTAAGGCACCTTTTCCGACTTGTTTGAATGCACCTTCACCCTTTCGAAAGAAAAGTGTGCCTGTTGATAATATAATGGAGGTGTTTAAGAAAGTTAATATCAACCTCCCATTGCTCGATGCTATCAAAGAGATTCCGTCTTATGCCAAGTTCCTCAAGGACTTGTGCACCCATAAAAGGACAGCTCGAGCCAAGTTCTTAGAGCCTATTCCCCTTCCTCACCAAGTCAGTTCTATCCTTGAGTCAAACACTGCCCCCAAGCTTCCCGATCCTGGTGTGCCCACAATCTCTTGCGTGATTGGCAATCATTACATTAGTAGGGCACTCCTAGATTTAGGGGCAAGTGTCAATCTTTTACCGTACTCTGTGTACGAGGAGTTAGCCGATCGTTCTGTGAAAGCCCCACGGGGCATGTTAGAAGATGTCCTTGTCAAGGTGAATAATTTCTATTTCCCTGTCGATTTCATTGTCCTTGACACGGAGCCAGTCCACCCCACAGCCCTTAAATCTCAAACACCCGTCATCTTAAGGCGTCCATTTTTAGCCACGGCTAATGCCCAAATTGCCGTGAGGAGTGGAGTGACGGAGGTATCCTTTGGCAACATGAAACTAAGTCTAAATATGTATTCGGCCACCCGACAGCCTCACGAGGAGGAAGACTGCTTTGCAGTTGATGTCGGTCATGAGTTGGTAGAAGAGGCTTTGTCGTACATTTTAGCTGAGGGTCCTCTAGAAGCATGTCTTGCCCATTTTGGTTTTGAGGAGTTTGATATTGGCAAGTCCATTGCTGAGGTCAATTCTTTGCTAGACCTCGCACCTTTTATGGACCAACCAAAATGGCAAACTCCTTTTGAACCATTACCTTCATTGTCGAGCACTCTGGCTCTTCCCTCCATAGAAGCTCCACCGAAACTTGAGTTGAATCCTCTCCCAGCTTCTCTTAAGTATATTTTTCTTGGCCCTAATGACACCTTACCCGTTATCATTGCTTCTGACCTTTCTACAGAGCAGGAGGGTCAACTTCTTGATGTGCTTAAAGAGCACAAAGGTGCAATAGGGTGGTCAGTGGCAGACCTCAAGGGTATTGATCCCTCCATTTGCATGCACCGCATTAATTGCGAGGAGAATGCAAAACTGTCTAGAGAGATGCAAAGGAGGTTGAACCCTAACATGAAGGAAGTCGTGATGAAAGAGGTAGTTAAGTTGCTAGATGCGATGCGGGTATTATATAACCCATCTCTGATAGCAAGTGGGTGAGCCCCACTCAAGTCGTGCCCAAGAAGTCAGCCATCACGGTAGTCGAGAATGAGAAAGGTGAGCTTGTGCCCACACGCACAACAATTGGTTGGCGTGTGTGCATTGATTATAGAAAGCTAAATTCCATGACTAGGAAGGATCATTTTCCACTCCCATTCATTGACCAAATCCTAGAGAGGTTGGCAGGCCAAAGCTATTATTGCTTTCTGGATGGCTATTCTGGATATAACCAAGTGGCTGTCGACCCCAGTGGATCAAGAAAAGACTACCTTCACTTGTCCCTATGGTACTTATGCTTATCGGCGCATGCCTTTTGGCTTGTGCAATGCACCAGTGACCTTTCAAAGGTGCATGATGGCTATTTTTTCTGACATGGTGGAGAAATTTCTAGAAGTATTCATGGATGATTTTTCAATCTTTGGGGGCTCTTTTCACTCGTGTCTCCAAAATCTGACGAAAGTGCTTCAACGTTACAAGGAGACAAACTTGGTCCTAAGTTGGGAAAAGAGCCACTTCATGGTCCAAGAGGGGATCGTTTTGGGACACATAATGTCCAAAAGGGGGATTGAAGTCGACAAGGCAAAATTTGACTTAATTTCTAGACTTCCTCGTCCCTCGACAGTCAAGCAAGTCCGATCTTTCTTAGGACATGCGGGGTTTTATAGGCGTTTTATCAAGGATTTCTCTAAAATCGCCAAGCCTTTGTGCGATCTCCTCACCAAAATACCCCTTTGTATTCAATGAGGCTTGTTTGAGAGCTTTTGAGAAGCTCCGTGAGGCATTATCCACTGCACCTATCATGCAGTCTCTTGACTGGTCTTTGCCCTTTGAAATCATGTGTGATGCATCCGATTATGCAATCGGTACTGTTTTGGGCCAGTAGGTTAACAAAGTCCTTCACGCTATCTATTACGCGAGTAAGACCCTCACGCTATCTACTACAGAGAAGGAATTACTCACTGTGGTCTTTTCCCTAGATAAGTTCCGATCCTATCTCCTAGGGTCGAAGGTCATAGTATTCACTGATCATGCTGCTTTGCGGCATTTGCTTTCTAAGAAGGAGACTAAACCTAGGCTGATTAGGTGGATTTTGCTACTCCAAGAGTTCGATGTAGAAATTCGGGACAAGAAAGGTTCTGAGAATTCAGCGGCATACCACTTGTCAAGGATCCTAGTGGATAGCTCTTGTGACTCCTTACCCCTTAAGGACTCATTCCCTGATGAACAACTATTCACGGTGTCACAAGTGCGACCCCCATGGTATGCACACATTGTTAACTACCTAGCCACAGGCGCCCTTCCCACTCATTGGTCCGAGCAAGACAAGGACCGATTCTTTGCGCAGGTTAGGCACTATTTTTGGGAGGATCCGGAACTCTTTAAGTTGTGTTCGGACCAAGTGATTAGAAGGTGCGTTCCCGAGACTGAGCACCATAGCATTTTCACTTTTTGTCATTCTCTTGAGTGCGGTGGTCATTTTAGTGGAAAGAAAACAGCAGCTAAGGTCTTACAAAGAGGTTTCTACTGGCCCACTCTGTTTAAGGATGCCCATGAGTTCTGCAAGGCATGCCTTAGGTGCAAAAAAACCGGTAATATGTCACGCCGCGATATGATGCCACTATCCCCTATCCTTGTTGTTGAGTTGTTTGATGTTTGGGGTATAGATTTTATGGGTCCGTTCCCGTGTTCGCATGGGAACGAGTATATTCTTGTGGTTGTGGACTACGTGTCCAAGTTGGTGGAAGCGGTAGCCACCAAGACAAATGACCATAAAGTGGTGGTCAAATTCCTCCAGAGTAACATTTTTACCCGTTTTGGCTATGCGCGGGCTATAATTAGTACGAGGGCACCCATTTCCTCAACAAACACTTCGCGGCCCTAGTTCGTAAGTATTCTATCACTCATAAGGTGGCGACACCTTATCATCCTCAGACTATTGGGCAAGTTGAAGTGTCGAATAGGGAGATTAAGAGTATACTTGAGAAGACGGTAAGGCCCGATCGCAAAGATTAGTCTTTAAGGTTAGATGATGCCTTGTGGATCTACCGCACTGCTTTTTAAGACTCTGTGGACGGTCGACCTCCACGCCGTTTTGTTTGAAAATAGAGTCGCCACCCGGGTTTTTGGAAAATGGTTTAGGACCCGAGAAACCGTTTTGAAAATGATTTGAAAAATGGTATAACTCTCGCGGTTGAAAATAAGTTTGAAAACTAGAGATTCGTTTTGGATTCGGGAGCCAGGTTACGAACGGGGAAGGGTTTTAATGCACCCCGCTCGCCCGATTAAAATCGGTCTTTACTAAACATTTGTGGGATTTTTAGAAAATATTTTGATGCCGAACTTTATTGAAATAAAAAATTTATCATGCAAAGTAAAACAATTAAATATCAAAATGAATAACAACTAACAAGATTAAGCAAATAAGAGTTAATAACTAAAAGGGGAAAATCATTTTATCAAACTGCTTGTAAAGAAAATTGAGCTTAAAATTCAAATTTGAAAAAGTGTGCCATGCGGCACACAAAGTGTACCGTGCGGTACAGAAAGTGTGCCGTGCGGCACTGTTCATGATTAACGGTCAAATTTTTAAAAGAGTGCCGTACAACACTCTGGGTGTACCGTGCGGCACAGGGGGAGTGCCGTGCGGCACTGTTGGCAGCACAACAGTTTGAAACTTTGGTTTTCGAAAAGAATGAAATGAAGATGCATACAAGGCATGAAACATGGTTAAAAATGGACTACTTTGAAGGAGAAAACAGTATGCTTGAATAAGGGATGTTCCTCCTCGTTGAATCGCTCCGTACGAGGCGATGTTTTCATCGTACGACGCGACCGGGAGGTGGGAAATAGAACTGGTCTTACTGTGACATGGGCATACCAAGCATGGAGATGATATTAGAGATCATCCCATACTTGGTACCCCTCCCCTTAGGGTACCAAAGTTATGAAATTTGGCGAAACGGGATTATACCTCGGTTTTGAACTCTCGGATTGAAATACTTCTGGAACTCCTTGAACGCAACTTAGACCTCTTCTGGACTCAAATTCCCTTCTGCTGTAGCAACAAGGTTGGTTGTTTGATGGAGATGAGTGAATTTGAAAGAATGGGCTCACGGGTTGGGTTTGGAAAACAGGGGATTGAACTTTGGATTGAGTTTTGCTTTGACGAAAGTTATGGGAGTGATGTCTGGGGCTAGGGAGTATTGGTAGTGAGTAATTTTGATTGAGGGTGGAATTAGGACAGAATTTGAGAGAGGTTTGTGGTGATTTTTCTTCACCATTTTCGTGGAAACCAATCGGCATATATATAGGCGTAGGAATAGACTTGGTCATTACGTATCCTTGATGCCCACACAAAATGATGATAGCTAGGGGATAGCCTCTGATCCTTGCACGAAATTATGATGAAGGAGGGCTGCCAAAGTCAACAAAAGGGGCTGAAAGTCAGTTTATGCATGACAATGCCGTACGGCACAGTACGACACACAAACTGTACCGTACGGTACACCAACTGTGCCGTACGGCACACCTGACCGCCAAAATTCAAAAAGCTGCCGTGTGTGATTGTTGAAGCTTCGTGCGTGAGAGATGAGTGCCGTGCGGCACTATTGACTTTGTTGACTTGAAGAATTTCAATCCGAGAGGCTTTCCGGGTATTTCCTTTCATCATCGGGGATAAAAATGTACACAAACGTCTCATTTTGGGGTGTCTACAGTTGCCCCTCTTTGACGAGGCTTACAATCATTGTGTGATGGAAGTCGCGTCAAAGATAGAAGACACCCCTCGATGTGGACATCCTCGTACGAAAACAAACAAGTAATGTAGAGACCCGTGCCAAATTTTATTATATTGTTTTAGAGAATGAATTTTACTATTACTTATTTTGGTGTATACGTGCCTTTATAAATATGCATTTGATTGATCGGGCCCGGATTCGTGTGCCATGGAATGGGGGTGAGGATTGTTGAAAACCTTTAGGGTTGATTATTTAATTAGATTTTTAGCTTAGAGACCTTTGTGTATTAATTTATAACACATTGGGAGATAAGATTATTAACAAGTTACTTGGGGGGGGCCTTGTGCAATTTTGCACTTACTTATAGTTCAATGACCAGAGAACTAACGAGTTCTCTTCTCTGCTTTTTTTTTCTTTTTCCCGTTGATGTCTCTCTCTCTCTCTCTCTCCTAACCTCACAAACCCACATGTTCAACCCAAAAATCGAAGGCTTGATCGTGAGATTTGATCTAAGATCCAAGAGGGAAAGTTGTTCTACGCGTTGAGAGCTTCAAATCCATCCGAACAAAGTCCAATTTAGTCGACTTCGGGTTTCCATCATTTTGGGGGTTTTGCTCTTTGAGGTAGGATTTATGCTAAATGTTTACATGTGGATATGTATATGTGTTGATATGCCTTTATTTTGAGTTTTTGGTAGAGTAATCAAATTTACAAGCAACTGATCAAAAAAAAATCAAATTTACAAGCAAGCCCTAGTCAATGGATTATTATTTTTTTTTTTTTTTGCTATACATGTGTTTTGTTTGGGGATTTTCTTTACATGTTTCCAGAGCTCATAATTTTCTGAAAGTTTTATTGAGAGTCTCTCTGTGTATCCTCTTTGTTGGGTTAAAATTTCAAATCTAGATTTCCATGCGTAGAGCTCTATAGGAATTCTTGAAGTGGCTGCTATCAAATTCATAACTGCGCAGGCAACACTGACACACCTTGGAAAAACAGTCTTTGTTTTTAGCACAGGTATCGCAATTAGTTTGATTTCTCCAAAACTAGACACGATATGTTTATGTATGTGTAAAGGTATATTGTACCTTGATTTTGCCTAGCACAATAGGTTTTTAGGTTACAGTTGAGGCATGTGTGCCATTTTTGAAATCCTTTGTTTAGGGAGATTATCTATCTATAAATGGGTGCATTAGTGGTAGGTGCTATTATGCGCACTATGTGTTTGGTGAAATGCTAGTAATGCAGATGAGTATTTTCCTAAATCTAGTATAACCTTTTTGTGTGTTTAGTGAATTTGTGGGAAGTATACTTTGATGTATTAATAGGGTACTTGTTATTTGCTATATCAGAGGAGACTACATTGAAGTTATTCTATCGTGGCTAATTTAGATGATTTGGACTTTAAGCCAAGCATTGAGATTGTTGAGATGAAAAGAAAATCATTGTTGATTGTGGTTGGTTGATTTAGGCCATTGGACTAAGAATGGCGATACGATGTTGCATTATTTATCGAGGCGATATATGTGCAATAAGATGATAAGTTCGAGTAATATTGAGAAACGAACAATGTGAGGTGTGGGTAGCCAATAGTCCTCCTAGTTGAGGTGAGGCCGATGTTAATGGGTATTCGAAAAGGACCAATGTATTGCTTGTGTTGACAAGGTGCTTGTGATGTGCTAATCTCTTTCTTCATTTATATATGTACAATGACTGTGTGAGTTGGATGATATGGCAATAGATGCTTGTGTTGAAATGGTAGGTTGAGCGGACATCATTGTATTAGGAAGGGTCGAACCGGGTTACATTAGGTAATGGAAAAAAAAAAAATTAGTTCCTATGTCATAAATACTACCCTAGTACATTAATGAATTAGTCGCGTGACTTTTGCTTGGTCGTTTAAGAACATTACCATTGGGTTCACTAAATGAAAAGAAAGCAAGGAAAACTTTTATGTGGTTTTCAATAAGACGAATACAAAAGGAAGAAAGTATATAATTTTTTCTTTATTTCGACCATTATATATGCATAGCTATTCGTTTAGCATATTTCCTATCCGGGCTTTGGCTCATGTTGTTGTTGATACCAACTTTTCAGGTTCTGAAGTAAATTTGAAGGCTTGAGGATTCTTGGTTATCTCCTAGCTTTTTTTTTTGGAGAGATTCACTGCCTACTTGTATATATATTTTTTTATTTGTGAGCCTGCGAGGCCATAAACTTGTAAAATTTTATTTTGGGATTGTATAAATCTAAATAGTAGTTCTTTGAACTTTTGTGCTCAAGTGGAGCTTATTAATTGTACTCTATTATAAACATTATTTTGAAAAAAAAAAAATGCAGCGTCTTATCGGCATGGCATAGGGATGGATATTATATTGACTGCAATGTATTATCAATAAACAGGTTTAATTGTGACTTATAGTTGCTCAATTTTGGGACATGTCTTGTCAAATTTAAAAAAAAAAAAAAAGAAAATAGTAATTTCGCTTGTTTCTTTTATGCTTAAATATCCAGGGCGTGACAAGTAAAATGTGGTGCATGTGGTCGCGCTCGTAAGAGCTGCCTACGTACCTCATTGTAAGGATCAGGCCAGCGTAGTTCGTCAGGGCTTTAGAACATGAAATACAAGAGTTGATAGGAAACATACCTTGATTGGATTGCGGGAATTGTCACTCTGTTTTTCAACGAGGGAAAAACGAATGATGTGCTATTGGTGTTGAATGCCATTTATTAATGCCGGAGAGGACTTACGAAACCATTGATGCAGAGAAAATTGTTGTTAATGCCGGAGAGGACTTACAGAACCATTGATGCAGAGAAAATTGTTGTTAATGCCGGAGAGGACTTACAGAACCAGAAAGACGTCGTTAATGCCGTTGAGGACTTACGAAACCAGTTGATGTTGGGATTTCTGTTGCTAATGTCGGGGAGGACTTACGAAACCATATGATGTTGAGATAACTGTTGTTAATGTCGGAGAGGTCTTACAAAACCACTTGAGTGCTGGAATATTTTTGTTAATGCCGTCGAGGACTTACGAAACCATATTTGTGCTGAGATAACTGTTTGTTAATGCCGGAGAGGACTTACGAAACCACTTGAGTGCTTTAATGAGGGGAATAAACAAGTGGCGTGTTATGAATGCAACTAGTGAGATTCTATGAACGCGGGGGGATCAGTGAGGTTCTTATGAAGTGATTAGTGTGAGACCAACGAGGTCCCCAAAAAGGTTTAGAGCGAGACCAGCGAGGTCCTCAAAAAGGTTTGAGCGAGACCAGCGAGGTCCCCAAAAGGGTTTGAGCGAGACCAGCGAGGTCTCCAAAAAGGTTTGAGGGAGACCAGCGAGGTCCCCAGAAAGGTTTGAGCGAGACCAGCGAGGCCCCCAAAAAGGTTTGAGCGAGACCAGCGAGGTCCCCAAAAAGGTTTGAGCGAGACCAGCGAGGTCCTCAAAAAGGTTTGAGCGAGACCAGCGAGGTCCCCAAAAGGGTTTGAGCGAGACCAGCGAGGTCCCCAAAAAGGTTTGAGCGAGACCAGCGAGGTCCCCAGAAAGGTTTGAGCGAGACCAGCGAGGCCCCCAAAAAGGTTTGAGCGAGACCAGCGAGGTCCCCACAGAGGTTAGAGCGAGACCAGCGAGGTCCCCAAAAAGGTTTGAGCGAGACCCGCGAGGTCCCCAAAAAGGTTTGAGCGAGACCAGCGAGGTCCCCAAAAAGGTTTGAGCGAGACCAGCGAGGTCCCCAGAAAGGGTTCGTGCGAGACCAGCGAAGTCCCCAAAAAGGTTTGAGTGAGACTAGCGAGGTCCCCAGAAAGGTTTGAGCGAGACCAGCGAGGTCCCCAAAAAGGGTTCGTGCGAGACCAACGAGGTCTCGTGAAGAATTGTGTGCGTAAGACCAGCGAGGTCTCGTGAAGAACTGAGTGGTTTGATTGACTTGAGTTGTTGAAATTGAGTTTAGAGATTGGTTTGAAAAATTTGTTTCAGAAGGTAGATTGACCTTAAAATTGATTTGATTGAAAAGTTGTCCCTGGAGGTCAATTGATTAAAAAAACTGTTCCAAATAATGATTGACTGAAAGATTGACCCAAAGGACGATTGATTGAAAAGCTGACCATTTCTTGAAATTGAATTTGGTTGAAACTGATTGAAGTTCATTAGAAAATTGATTGAAATTGATTAAAGTTGATTGAAAAATTGATTGAAATTGGTTGAAGTTGATTGAAGTTGATTGAAATCGATTGAAGTTGATTGAAATTGATTGAAGTTGATTGAAAAATTAAAAACTATTGCTGAGGACAGTGTATTGAAAAACCGCAATGAGGGATGGTGATTGAAAAATTTTTGATTGAAAAATTGCAACAAGAGACGGTTGATTGAAAAACGTTGATTGAAAGAATATCTCGAGGGATGGTTGATTGAAGACATGTCTCAAGGGACGCTTAATTGAAAACATGTCCCGAAGGACGAACGGTTGATTGAAAATATGTCCCGAATGACGGTTAGCTGAAAACATGTTCTGAGTGACAATTGATTGAAAATATGTCCCGCAAGACGTACAGTTGATTGAAAACATTTCCTAAAGGTCAGTTGATTGAAAACATGTCCCAAGGGACGATGGAGCAAAAAACTGTCTCGCAGGACAATTGATTGAAAAACTGTCCCAAAGGACGGCTGATTGAAAAGCTATCCCGAAGGATGATTGGTTGAAAATTGTCCCGAAGGACGATTAATTGGAAAACTATCCCGGAAGGACGATTGAAAAAAACTTGTCCCGAAGGACGATTGAAAAAACCTTGTCCCGAAGGACGATTGATTGAAAATTATTCATGAGGACTCGTGTGAGACTCAGGTTTTCACATTTGATGACACAATGACAACATTCCCTTTTTTTTTAAAGTATGTGGTGCAACAGGGTGTCTCTTTTTGCTTTACTATCTTTCCTTTTGGATAGGGACTGGGTTTTGAGGTTGCTTCTGATCAAGACGTTGAGCTTTTGGGCTTTCTGGATTTCTTGAGGTTTGGGCCTTTTGGGCTTTCTGGCTTTTTGTGAGGCTTGAGCCTTTTGAGCTTTCTGGCTTTCTGTCAGGCTTGAGTCTTTTGGCTTTCCTGCCCCAAATTTTGAACTCCAGTGCATGTGTTTCTTCCAGTAGATGGCATTAAGCTGACATGCTCTAGTTTTGGACTCCGGTGTATGTGCTTCTCCCAGTAGAGGTCATTGAGCTGACATGCCCCAGTTTTCGACAAGCTTCAGTTTTGAATCCATTGATTTGCTTATCCAAACATAGAGTCTTCCATGCATTGAAACCGTCTTTCACAAGTTTGAGAATATCAAGGCCACCAAGGGTTGACTGGACAAAAGACCTTGTGTGAATTTCGACAAGGCCCCAGACGATACGAATGACTTTACAAAGATGCCCCTGATTTGGGCGGAGATGACATACTCATTAAGGGGTAGACTAGGCCGACTCAATAGACTCAAAACAGTGACTTCCCTGAAGGTGCCCCTGACTGGGTGAAGAATGACTACTCATGAATTTGGTAGAGGCAGGTTATTCTGTTACTGGATCGACCTTGTGACAAAGGAATGGACTCTGACAAGATTATGTTGACCTGATGACAAACTTGAGAATTTGGGAAGTGGCAAAACGTGCCCCACAATTGATGTTTTGAAATTGTCATAAACTTGAGTACTTTGGTTTTGAAATCGTTTCACTCCATCAAATGATGTTCATTTAAACCGATTGTTTTATCAAAACACAAGATTTCTCATTGTGAACCCATGCCCCTGGGATGCTGATTCATTGATTTTCCATTGAGGTGCCCCCGTTTGGACTTTTGTTGCTGGTGTTGTGCAATGCTTTGACTTTTGCCCCCGGGTTGCTGATGAGGATTTAAGGTGCCCCGGTTCAGACTTTTGCTTCTGGATGATGCTGGTGTTTTGCAATGCTTTGACTTTTGATCCTTATTGTTTCTACTAGATCCTCGCTATCAAGTTGTGCTTTTCAATCTGAAAGGACTTTATTTAGGTTATAGCGGGGCCAAGGCTTTGGGCTAAACCAAGAAAGGATAGTAGGCTCAAAAAAATTTCATTTTTCTTCTGGGTTAAAGCTAGCAACTATCTTGAATTCTTTTAGCGTGCCCTTTCTTTTTTTTTTTTCTTCAATGTATTCTCTGTGCCCCATTTTGGCTTTTGATAGGCACCTTTTTTTTTTTTTTCTTTCTTCCTTTTCAGTGCTTCACTTTTGATTGTGCCCAAGAACTTGGCATTTTTCATTTTGACGTGCCATTAGCAACCATGCATTTGGTACTTTTGAAAATCTGGCATTTCTCTAGCAATCATGTGCTTGACACTTTCATCTGGGCATCTTGCTTGGCACTTTTGTTTCTCTTAATTCTCCCCAGTGTGGGGGATAGCTGCCTAGCTGGGTTCTTTTTGAAAGAAAATGATTCAGGCTCAAAAGGGCTATCAATGGATGTATTTATCTGGGGAATAAAAGCAAAGAATGCCTTTCTTCATTTTGAATTGCACAACTTGGTAGAAGGAATCTGTATACGCTCTAACTTTTGCCTGGATCGTACTTTAAAGTTTTGATCCAGCGAGCTTTTTGCCTTAACTTTTGCCTAGACCGCCCTTGCGGGTTTTCAACCTAGCAAGCTCTTCTTTTTTTTTTTGGTCAAAGCATTGCTTCTTGATGACATTGGAAAATTGCGCCTGGAACTCCTTCTTCTTGTGAGAGCTGAGGGTTATATAAAAAATCATCCTGTGTTTTGAAGTGATTATCATGAATCTCAAATGATGGTGGAAAACAATTTCATTTTCAAGGATTATTGCAAAAACTCAAGTTTATTATGACAATTCTAACACAAGAGCGCGACATCGATTCATGAAAGTTGCGACCGAACCACTGAGGGTTGCCTACGTATCCCTGTGCAAGGAATCAGGTCGTGCGTAGTTCAGGACTACAATGCCGACTTTATTTTTGGTTTTTGTTCTTTTTTTGACAACAGAACATTACAAACTTGAATTTTGAAGACAGACACCAAAGTAGGAATAGAAACACAAACTGACTCAATAAAAGAGAAGACTCTGACTCGAAACTTGAAAATTCCCAAGACTCGTGAAAGATTCGTCTATTGCATGGTCCTTGATGGTTCATTCTTCTTTCGCTGGCCTTGACATCAATCAGTAATCCCCCATGGGTTCGGTGTCGAACATGGCAGAGTTGATATGACGATTGGGACTTGCCTGGGTGTTTGTTTTTGTTGGTGGAGAAATAATGGTTTTGCTGTCGATGAGGTTCTGAATTCTGTGATGGAGGCGCTGGCACTCATTGGTAGCGTGACCGGGCATTTGGTGGAATGCACAAAAGGCATTTGGGTTATGGTAAGATGGAAGCTTCTGAGGTAGAGGGGTTGGAATGAGTGGTTTGATATGGCTGCTTTTGAGGAGCCTTTCATAAATCAAGGACAGAGGCTCGGAGAATTGGAAAAGGGTTCTTTGTGGCTTCTGAGAGTGGTTGGTTTGAGCTTTGACTTCGTTGATAGGCATGACTTGGTTGAAATTTTGGTTTGTGGAGCTGAAAGAGGCTTGGGTATGATCATTTTCGCTGAACAATGTGTGGGTGTTGTCAGGGTTGTGAGGGGTACTTTCCCGAGCAATACAATGTCACGTGCACGACGTTAATACCACGTGAGGGTATAGTATTTCGGCGGTACCATGGGAAAGGTCCCTACAAGCAATGCCGAGCTAATTGGGCCATGTGTATGGCTGGGCCGAACTGTAACATCACAAAATGATGTAGATGAAGTAGTGCCGAGCTACTAATGGCTCGGCACCATTATGTGCTAGTAGATGAATGCTTTGCCGCGCAGTTTGTAGCTCGGGCAGTTAGACCACCCCAGAGGATAGCTCGGCATGGCTATCTGGAAGGTTCTAGAGAGGTCCTTTACGTAATAAAGGACGAATCCTGAGTTTAAAGGGATCGGGATGGAGATTCCATAATGGCACGAAGAGTCCAATATGGAATTAAGTCCTAAGACGATGTGAGGTCTTGTATAAGGAAACATTGTTAACCAATTAGGGACGAATCCTAATTGGAAAGTCTCCCAACGCAATAAGGAAATCTTTGGCACGAGAGGCCTAGAGGAATACAATGACCAGAATCTATAAATAAGACATTCAACCTGTGGAGAAAGGTACGCTGTAATTCGTATTTACATGCTTTGTGTGCTTTGGCTTATTTTAGTACGTGATACTGACTTAAGCATCGGAGGGCCCACCGCCGACAAGAGGCGCGGGTGCTTCTCACCGTTTATTGTCTTGCAGAGCTAGGGTTCCGGCGAAGGGTGCATATTGTTGATCTCATAGAGCGTGGAAGATGTATACTTGGATTTTTCCCCTCTACAATTGGCGCCGTCTGTGGGAAACGAAAATTTGAAAGAGATCAACAATGTCAAAACAAAGCGCAAAACACCATGTAAGGTAACGTTAAATGAAGAACACCATGTGAACGTGTCGATATGTTTCTCTATGTTTATATCTGCAGCAGATTTTGCCTCACTCCTCTCGTAAACTGTGACGGAGAACAAAAGTACTCATTCTTTGAAAGTAAAAAAATAGATGAATTTCTTTTGCTTAATTCCATGTTTGGCTTCTGAATTTGGTCTAGAAGTTTAAATTGAACTTAGCAACACCAAGTTTAAAGCAAATCTTTGCATGAACATCATCGTTGGAAAAGACTCATACAATCTGAGAGTTCAGTTTCACTGAAATCTCTAGTGGGACTAAGGTGTCTGGTGCCGTCTCCGTTTTCCTTTTTTCATCATTATCCGCATGCTACGAACAAAGCAGTACATACGTGCCACGATGGCAAGCATCACGAGAGAATGCTGGAATAATTAAAACCGACCACGTGATAGGTCGGGTGGCCCATTAAAAGACCTATCGAAATAGGGTATCGCTCGGGAAATACTACCCGAGTTAGGGGCATGACTTGTAAATAAGCCCAGGGGCCCATTAAGAACAGTTTTAATCTACTAGAACTACTGTCCTTTACACGAAGAAGATTGAGATGCAAGGGAAAAAAAAAAGAGGCTGATGCAAATAGGTGTCCGAGGCTACGAAGAAAGTCTACACAGTAGATGATCTTAACGGGTGAAGGAATAATCGCATAACAGAAAACCACAAGTTCGGCTTCAAGACCGGAGGCCACGGTTGGAACGGATTAAAAAAAAAAAAAGGTCAGAACTGTCTTTAATATATATTTTGTTTCAGTTTATTTTTTGCTTATAGAGATGAATCAAAGTTCATGGTGAGAAGTGTTCGGGACTACGAAAAAAGTCTATGAGACAAAGAGAGAGACTTTGTAGGAACTCGCTCAGCTCATGAGAAAGAGTGAACGCAAGATCCAAGCGCTGAAATTATGGCTCGACATGAAAGGTTGGGAAATAGAAAAGTATTGGTAAAACTTGCACCTTACCAGGAGCAGTTAAAAGGTACAACAGGGAGGTGCACCGATCGGAGTCCGGCATTGAAGAAGTTACTTCAATAAAGGTCAGATAGCGAAATTGTTTGGTTATCTTAAAATATTCAAGTAAAGTGTTAATGTTCAACGTTTTTTTTGAGCTAAGATATGCCTTCATAGAATTATGAGTAAAATTCTGTCTTGCCTGAAAGAAAACATGTCGAATATATGTTATAATTGGTTGGTCTTGGCAAAAGCTAAGATAAACGTGGATCAAAAGAACTTTGCCTATTGGGGAGCAAATAGCGTTGACGAAAGACCAGGTAAACTTGAAAATCTGGCCAAGTACGCATGAACTTAAGCCACAGCAATGAACAATGGCTGGAATTCTACTAAGTATGGAAAACTTAAGGGCTAAGTATGAATACACTTAAGCCAATAGCAACGAATAATGCTAAGAAAAGCCAAGTATGAGTACACTTGGGCTGTTCCCTAAGTACGAATAAACTTATGTTGTAGCAATGATTAGTGCTAAGAAATTGCTAAATATGGGATGACTTAGGCTTGCTGCTATGTTTGAACAAAATTATCAGAGTACAAAAGATTTGTTAAAAATAAAAAAAGATAGAAGCAGTACTATCTCAGAGATGGTATCGAGGAAGAGAATCAAGAAATTCCCCCGAGACGGGAAGGAGAATTCTTCAAGAGACGTCGAAGTCTCCAAACGAATAAGGGTGTAGACCGCAGACTCCTCCCTGGCCCTCCATGAGAAAAGAGGAGAAAATCTAGATCAAAAAATATAAAATTCAGGACTACGGAAAAAGGTTTTGAGTGGAAATAGATGTGAGAGGGGTGGACCATATACGGTAGTCGGTATGGCAAGAATTGGAGCTTAACGGCTTGCAGACTTAGATGGCATTCCTGTCCCATGGCCATGGAGCATTCAGAATTTGATGAAGTTCTGTCAGTGAACAGCTAAGTAATTACACTTTGTCGAGTTATAATAAAACTTCTTTGCCGATCAAAAAGAATATAGCTAAGTAATTATGCTTATTAGGAATTACGAATAAATTCCCATATTTTGTTTTTGAGTAAGAACTACGAATATAGTCCTCCGATTTCTTTTGTGGGCCATGTGAAAGATTCAAAGTTTTTTAACGATAAAAACTCAGCATGAACTACGTGTAAAGTTTCATGTTTTGTGCTAGTAAGAACTAAAGTTCTTTGTTTTATATGATTTCGCATTTTAGTTTATGATTTGATTGAAGGAAATTATGAGAAAAATTTATGTTGCACGCTTGAAACACTTGATTGATTTGAATATAGAACCAAAAACGAGGAATTTTGATTCCATATTGGGGAGCAATGAGTGCATGTACCCCATGCTTGAAAATTTTTAGGACAAGTACGAATACTTGGGCCCGAGCAACGAATTGCTCGAACTTGATAATTTCTAAGTACGAATAAACTTGGAAAAAAGTCGAGTACGAATATACTTTGGCTTGTAAATTTAAGTATGAATATACTTATGACTAGGTGCGAAGAAACTCAGAAGTATTTGAGCAGGAGTAAATTCGGATTTGCATAGCTGAGTACGAATAAACTCATCCAAACAAGAGCTAAGACTTTTTGAAGCTTGGCTGAATGAAATCAGTCAAATATGAGCAAAATCAGAAAATTCCATCAAATCCTTGATCAAGGAAAATATTTGCTGAGCCAAAGCACTAAGAAGAGTGCACGTGCACTGAGCTTAATGGGTTTACGGGCTAATGACATGAGGCTAAAATTTATTCATGCATAACTTGTTTGTTAGGTGGCCAATTATGTATTGATTTTTTGGCTTTAAGGAGAATTCCTTCTTGGCAAGTAAGGAGGTTGGGCTTCCACGTTATTAAAGGGAGCAGTAGGGTCTATCGCGGGATGTTCACAAAGGCCACAAAAAAGAAAAAACCACGAGTTCGGCTTTGAGACTGGAAAACGACGGCTGGAACGGGAAGAATTGGAGCAGAAGAAATAAAGTTTGAACTATCTTTTCATATTTTTCTACTCCAGAGTTGGATCAAAGTCCATGACAAGAACTGTTCGGGACTACGAAAAAAGTCTTGAGGACACGATGTGAGAGATTAATGACCTTGGTCGGCAAATTCATGACGCCTACGAGTGGCAGGGAAATTTGGGAATGCTCAGCCCATAGCCAATAAGATGGACCGATCACATGATTGGGATTGCTGAACACATAGAAAAAGATCACCCACAAAAAGGGATGACCCTCTACGAAAAAGGAGGAAAAAGAATTCCTTTTCAAGGAACCAAAAAAAAAATCACAAGGACAAATGCGCGAAATCTGACTCTGACCGCCATACCGCACGAGATGCGGTTAGATAGGCCATAATAGCTATGAAGAGTGAAACAAAGGCAGCAAATTTGGATCTCGAGTAAGATCCAAAGAAGCCAGAACAAGGTGAAACTCAATGCCTCGAAGTGTGCGTTTAAGGTTAACCCATGAAATTTCTTGGATCACTGAAATTTCTTGGATCACTTGGAGCGTAAAAGCAAATCTCGACCAAATCTCAGCTTCATAGAAGCTGGAGAGCCAAAAAAAGAAAATGCAGTAGCCTACAATGGGCCTATAACTTCCAATTGCAAATAGAGAACGTGAATAAACCTTCCAAGAGTTGAAGCAAGAGAAACTTTATTCGAGCATCCAGTTATTGGTGCGCTCCTACGAATAAGGGAGGCCAAACAAGTGTCGGCTTCTATGTGAGACCTTGCCAGATATGAAGATGAGCTAGATACATCCCAGTGGAAGTATTGGCTTCAGTCCCAGTAATAGGATGAGAGAAGCTGCCGCACTAATATTTGCCTGAAAAATATTATTTTTCCTAGAGCGTAACACATAATGATAGAGGCTGTCATTCCTCTCGAATTTGGAATGCCGACCAGCCAAAATTCTCAGGTTGAGGAAAGGGGTAACGAAGATGCTCTAGCCAGGGAGTCAGGCACAAAAAAAAAAAAAAGAAGGGGGACCACTAGTAAAGCTTGCCAACAAAGAATTACAATAGGAAGGAACATCCGCACGAATTCGGTGACTTGGTCCTGAAAAAAGTGCTTAGCAACAGAAAAATCTCACAAATGGGAAGCTTGGCTCGAATAGGGAAGGCCATGCAAAATTACAGAGATAGCTCGGATTAAAGCTTATCGCCTAAAAGAAATGGACAAAAATCAGTGCCAGTGCCATAGAGTATACAGATAAGTACGAAATTACTTTTTGCAGTTTATATTTTGATTATTTCACTACAAGTGGCTATAGTGGAATTGTGAACAAAATTACATAGAAAATATTGCTTATTATTCTTGTTCAGCTACGAGTTGCTTTGTGATGGAATTATGAATAAAATTCCATCTTGTTCAGAAAAAATTGTTTTTATTGTATTGTTTTTTAAGCCTGTTATAAGCACGAATAAGCTAAGTATGGACCCAAAGATACTTTGTCTCCACACTGGGGAGCAGAGAGTAGTTCTAAGTACAAAAAAAATTGGGATAAGCAACGAATATTGCTCGCAGGGAACCAAGTGCGAAAATACTTGGGCAAAAAGCAACGAATATTGCTTGAAACTAGCTAAGTACGAAGAAACTTAGGCTCAGGCAACGAATATTGCTTGAAAATTACTAAGTACGAAGAAACTTAGGCTCAAGCAACGAATATTGCTTGAAACTAGCTAAGCACGAAGAAACTTAGGCTCAATCAACGAATATTGCTAGAAAATTGCTTAAGCAATGAATACTGCTTGAGGAGAGCCAAGTATGAAAAAACTTTGGCTTAAGCAACGAATAATGCTCGAAATTTACCAAGTATGAATAAGCCTGAGTAAATACCCAAGTGCGAAAATACCTAGGCAATAAGCAATGAATATTGCTTGAAACTAGCTAAGCACGAAGAAACTTAGGCTCAATCAACGAATATTGCTAGAAAATTGCTTAAGCAATGAATACTGCTTGAGGAGAGCCAAGTATGAAAAAACTTTGGCTTAAGCAACGAATAATGCTCGAAATTTACCAAGTATGAATAAGCCTGAGTAAATACCCAAGTGCGAAAATACCTAGGCAATAAGCAATGAATATTGCTTGAAACTAGCTAAGTACGAAGAAACTTAGGCTCAAGCAACGAATATTGCTTAAAAATTACTAAGTACGAAGAAACTTAGGGTCAAGTACGAAGAAACTTAGTCTCAAGCAACGAATATTGCTTGAAAATTTCTAAGTACGAAGAAACTTAGGCTCAAGCAATGAATACTACTTGAAACTAGCTAAGTACAAAGAACTTAGGCTTAAGCAACGATAAATGCTTGAAATATTTCTAGGAAGAAAATTACTTGAGCATAAGCAATGAATACAGCTTAAGAGTTGCTTAGGTAATAAGCAGCGAAAATTGCTTGAGAGTTGTTAAGTACGAAAAAACTTAAGTTTTAGCAACCAATGTTGCCTGAAACTTGCCAAGTGCAAATATACTTGGGCAATAAGCAGTGAGTATTGCTTGCAAATGGTTGAATATGAGGACCTAAGCCCAAGAAACATGGATTGCTCAAAAACGCTGAGTTATAAAAACACTTAAATTATGAGCAACGAGTAATGTTTGAAGTCTACCAAGTTCAGAAGTACGAAGATGATTAGGCATATCACTAGGGGAGCAGCACTCCGGTGGCAATTCGAATTTTGCCTTTATGACCAGCAGCCATGGCATCTCCAGAAATACGAGTGTTAGGTCGGCATTTGCCTAGCCCAAAGGGGCTAAGTGGAGGAATGAGGCCAAGTGGAACATATGCAGCTCTACCCAGTCTTGGATCGTAATTGCCAAGGATTCTATTGAACGAAAGAGCTCTCAAAGTTAGCATTTTTTACTTACAAATAAAGACAAATGCTACATAGTCTTAAAATCTGCTCGGGAAAAGCCACAAGGGAGTGGGTAAAATCCAATTACCCTTGGGAAGGACAAAACACGTGCCCTTATTAACTACCACGTGAGGGTAGTTAGCTCGGTGTTGTTATATAGGGGCTCCCTAACCCTATGCCGAGCTGGGTTGACCACGAGTAGGGTCATGATAACAAATCAAGTACCAAGTGAAGGTATACTAGCTCGGCAGTAACCACAAAGGGGTGTCCTAGGATATAGTCGAGCTAGTTAAGGCAATAAATATAGCTAAGGCTATTTTCTGGAATACATGGTTCAGCCTGGTGCCAGCTCGGCATGAATAGGCAGAGCTATGTACGAGTTATGCCGAGCTATGTGGAAGCACGGCACCGCTTTAATATATATATGGCGGTGAGACATTCCAGAATGTTTTAAATCTATTTCTTATGTGATAAGGAGCAATCCCATGAATAAAGGGATTGATACAAGCAATCTTAATATAATAAGGAGTACACAAACATATAAGAAGGAATCCTATATGGAAAAGATCACTACTGCAAGACGAGATCTTGCAGAATAAGGAAGCGTTATTCCTAATAGGAAGAGCCCTATTAGGAGGGGTTTCCTAATGCAAACAGGAAACAAAGGCGAACGTGATGCCCTCATCAATAGAGATCCCCACCTATGAATAAAGCATAACACCCATAGAGAAAGATTTAGGGTTCTAGAGAAGAAGCACATGATCAAGACTATACGTGGATTTGATCCCCGTATAGAATCTGAAGATACTTAAAACCGAAAGGCAGTGAGTGATGCCAAGTACAAATACTCTTTTATTGAAAGAAGTGAACAATGCTGATGCTAAGTGCGAACAAACTTAGCAAATGGGAATATATATCACGAGTAACGCAAGAGAGATCTTTTGCCAAGCATGAAAATGCTTAGGCAAAGCTTGATCGCAAAGGAAAGGGCTGAATGGATGGAGCTGAGCAGAACACGCATAGCTTTACTTGATGTTGGACCATGAATTCTAGGGATCACATTATATGGAAGAGCTCACTTGGTTAGTGTTTCTATTTACGAACAAAGACAAACGCTAAATGAGCCTAAAATACTGCTCATGAGAAGCCGCGTGATCGTAAAGTCTGCTAAAATGGGGAGCCGAACACATGAGGGAAGTCAAAAAATTGCTCTACCGATCAAATTCGTCTCGGAATTTGAAATTTTCCATGACTATGAGAAAGTCGTCGTCGTCCCACCAAGCAAGGGCCAATGGGCAGATCAATTGGGTGGCAACGTGCATACCGACCATAGGAATGTGTAACAACATACGAATATGCAAAGGTAGCAAGAGGAGTACATGGAGCTTTAGCCGTTATCCCCAAGCAAAAGATAACAACTAAAGCTGGGGAGCAATTGTGAGGGGTACTTTCCCGAGCAATACAATGTCACGTGCACGACGTTAATACCACGTGAGGGTATAGTATTTCGGCGGTACCATGGGAAAGGTCCCTACAAGCAATGCCGAGCTAATTGGGCCATGTGTATGGCTGGGCCGAACTGTAACATCACAAAATGATGTAGATGAAGTAGTGCCGAGCTACTAATGGCTCGGCACCATTATGTGCTAGTAGATGAATGCTTTGCCGCGCAGTTTGTAGCTCGGGCAGTTAGACCACCCCAGAGGATAGCTCGGCATGGCTATCTGGAAGGTTCTAGAGAGGTCCTTTACGTAATAAAGGACGAATCCTGAGTTTAAAGGGATCGGGATGGAGATTCCATAATGGCACGAAGAGTCCAATATGGAATTAAGTCCTAAGACGATGTGAGGTCTTGTATAAGGAAACATTGTTAACCAATTAGGGACGAATCCTAATTGGAAAGTCTCCCAACGCAATAAGGAAATCTTTGGCACGAGAGGCCTAGAGGAATACAATGACCAGAATCTATAAATAAGACATTCAACCTGTGGAGAAAGGTACGCTGTAATTCGTATTTACATGCTTTGTGTGCTTTGGCTTATTTTAGTACGTGATACTGACTTAAGCATCGGAGGGCCCACCGCCGACAAGAGGCGCGGGTGCTTCTCACCGTTTATTGTCTTGCAGAGCTAGGGTTCCGGCGAAGGGTGCATATTGTTGATCTCATAGAGCGTGGAAGATGTATACTTGGATTTTTCCCCTCTACAAGGGTACACCTGTTTGGTATTGGGAACAAGTTTCTTTTCCTTAAAAATGCCGGACTGGATTGCCTCCTCAACAGCAAGGCCTGCCTCATAGAAGGTTTTGAAGTCTGTAGTAGCTTGAAATACCACCAGGTGTTTGGCAAAATCCGGCGACAGGTTGCGAGTAATGATTCTCATCTGTTCCTTTTCAGAAGGCCGGTCAATCATTTGAGATGCCTTTCCTCTCCACCTTTTGATAAAGTCAGCAAATGACTCGTTTGCCCCCATCTTGGTTGCATCCAATTCCTGAATGGTCATCTTAAGCTGGATGTTGTAATTATACTGGGCCATGAAAGCTAGCCCAATGTCCTCCCAACTTCCTTTCTTCGAAATGTCTAGATTCAAAAACCAACGCAGTGCTGGTCCTGTTAGAGTCTGCTGAAACATTTGACCCATGGCATTTTTTTCAATGTCGTACATGGACAGAGTGCCCACGTATGTTTGCAGATGAGCTTTTGGATCCCCACTTCCATCAAACTTTTCCCAAGCTATGGGCTTGAATCCTTCCGGGAGCTTGGCGTTAGGGAATAGGCACAACTTATCCATGTCGACACCTGTGGCGGCCACCTTTTCTTGTTTCTGGACAGACTGTTCAAGTTTGGCGATCTTTGCCATCATCGCTTCTAATTCTGGATTTTCTCGTGGAGGCGGAGGCGGTGGTTGCTCCTCTGGACCCTGTGGTGGCCTGTTCTGAAGGGCCAGACCTTGTATCAAGAGTAGTAATTCAGCCATCTGACTATCACTGTGTTCCCGCTGTTCTTCAAAGGCTAGCCTGAGAGCCTCGACTTCATTCTTGTTTGTTGGTTCTTTTGACATCTCTGAAAGACCTGCTAAGCCTAAATGTATTGCTTCTGAGTTTGAATTAACCGCTGTTCAGGAGGTCGGGTCCAACTGGGTATGTTGTTCTGACAGTAAAGCGAAAGCAGACTTAGAAGTGCCACCATTTTATTTCAAAGAAAAGAGAATGTTGTTTTTTGTGTCGTGTATGTCACACCCTAAATCTCAAAAAGTTTTCAACAGCCATGGGTAGGTCGACTACTCAGTAGGTTAAGTTCCTGTGTGTTGGAACCAGAGCCAATCAACTTTCGTGACCATCCAAGGCAGAGCAATAAGGCTGTCGAAATCTGGAAAGAAATGTGATTAGATCACAAGGAGCCGTTCGAGCACGACTGACATTGGAGGTGTTCCAAACTCCAAAGATTTAAAGTCTCCTAGACTATAGAAAAATGGGTCTTAAAAAGGCTGCCCCGATCCTCAAAAAAAATTTTTTTTTTTTGACAATGTATCCTTTGTTTAGGATAGCAGGATTTGAGAAAACTAAACCAACTTGGTTCTTGATGATTCCTTTTCAAGGGTCTAACTTTGATTTTAGGGACAACTGCCCCAGCTTGGGTCAATCATTCCTAATTTCTGTTAGGTCATTGCCAAGGAATTGCTAAGGATCAAGTTAATTTGATTTTCTTAAGTCCCGCTATTCTAATGATAGAATTAATCTGAAAAATGTGCATTGGGATGCACGACTCATCATTGGACAGGGCAACCTCTTGAGACTGCGGGAAAATGTGACAGCATGGGGTCTAACTAACCATGATAATACCAATGCATGCAAAATGATGACAATATATGGAAAGCAGTAAACACGTAACAAGATATATCACGTAATCCTAACCTGTGGGTCCCTGTCCTACGTTGGAAGGTTCTAGGTTTACTATATGCAAAGGCCGGTTTTGGTTGAAGGGGTCCCCCAGATTAGAGCCAATATTTGCCTCCCAGTGCCAAGTGTATTGCATGGCAAAGGTCAAGCGGCAGGCTGACTCATCATGGTCCAAGGTTGCTGAGCATCCGGGGATGTCCTAACACCAATGAACTGGGTAGGGTAACCAAGACGCAGCAGCGGGGTTTATCCAACATCGATGCAAGTGATGCAAAAGTTCAGCAATAAAATTGTTTTCAAAAATCCCACAAATATTTTTCAAGCTTGGCTCTCCAAATTAATTTCTTCTTTGATATCTTTACACAGACAAACAACCAAAAAGCTCCAGTCAGGATGGCCGGGCGAGGCCCTGTTAGTCCGCCATTCCTTCCTTGCGATAGCGCTAGGCATTTTCGTTTTGACAAGCTTTCGGAAAGTTCATAAGTATAAACACCAAATTAGATATTAATTTGAGAGTCCCCAACAGAGTCGCCATTTTGTGGACGGTCGACCTCCACGCCGTTTTGTTTGAAAATAGAGTCGCCACCCGGGTTTTTGGAAAATGGTTTAGGACCCGAGAAACCGTTTTGAAAATGATTTGAAAAATGGTATAACTCTCGCGGTTGAAAATAAGTTTGAAAACCAGAGATTCGTTTTGGATTCGGGAGCCAGGTTACGAACGGGGAAGGGTTTTAATGCACCCCGCTCGCCCGATTAAAATCGGTCTTTACTAAACATTTGTGGGATTTTTAGAAAATATTTTGATGCCGAACTTTATTGAAATAAACAATTTATCATGCAAAGCAAAACAATTAAATATCAAAATGAATAACAACTAACAAGATTAAGCAAATAAGAGTTAATAACTAAAAGGGGAAAATCATTTTATCAAACTGCTTGTGAAGAAAATTGAGCTTAAAATTCAAATTTGAAAAAGTGTGCCGTGCGGCACACAAAGTGTACCGTGCGGTACAGAAAGTGTGCCGTGCGGCACTGTTCATGATTAACAGTCAAATTTTTAAAAGAGTGCCGTACAACACTCTGGGTGTACCGTGCGGCACAGGGGGAGTGCCGTGCGGCATTGTTGGCAGCACAACAGTTTGAAACTTTGGTTTTCAAAAAGAATGAAATGAAGATGCATACAAGGCATGAAACATGGTTAAAAATGGACTACTTTGAAGGAGAAAACAGTATGCTTGAATAAGGGATGTTCCTCCTCGTTGAATCGCTCCGTACGAGGCGATGTTTTCACCGTACGACGCGACCGGGAGGTGTGAAATAGAACTGGTCTTACTGTGACATGGGCATACCAAGCATGGAGATGATATTAGAGATCATCCCATACTTGGTACCCCTCCCCTTAGGGTACCAAAGTTATGAAATTTGGCGAAACGGGATTATACCTCGGTTTTGAACTCTCGGATTGAAATACTTCTGGAACTCCTTGAACGCAACTTAGACCTCTTCTGGACTCAAATTCCCTTCTGCTGTAGCAACAAGGTTGGTTGTTTGATGGAGATGAGTGAATTTGAAAGAATGGGCTCACGGGTTGGGTTTGGAAAACAGGAGATTGAACTTTGGATTGAGTTTTGCTTTGAAGAAAGTTATGGGAGTGATGTCTGGGGCTAGGGAGTATTGGTAGTGAGTAATTTTGATTGAGGGTGGAATTATGACAGAATTTGAGAGAGGTTTGTGGTGATTTTTCTTCACCATTTTCGTGGAAACCAATCGGCATATATATAGGCGTAGGAATAGACTTGGTCATTACGTATCCTTGATGCCCACACAAAATGATGATAGCTAGGGGATAGCCTCTGATCCTTGCACGAAATTATGATGAAGGAGGGCTGCCAAAGTCAACAAAAGGGGCTGAAAGTCGGTTTATGCATGACAATGCCGTACGGCACAGTATGACACACAAACTGTACCGTACGGTACACCAACTGTGCCGTACGACACACCTGACCGCCAAAATTCAAAAAGCTGCCGTGTGTGATTGTTGAAGCTTCGTGCGTGAGAGATGAGTGCCGTGCGGCACTATTGACTTTGTTGACTTGAAGAATTTCAATCCGAGAGGCTTTCCGGGTATTTCCTTTCATCATCGGGGATAAAAATGTACACAAACGTCTCATTTTGGGGTGTCTACAGACTCCTATTGGCATGTCTCCTTATCGGTTGGTTTTTGGTAAGGCGTGTCATTTGCCTGTCGAGTTGGAGCATAGAGCTATGTGGGCCATTAAGAAGTTTAACTTCGATATGGCCGCTGCCGGGTTAAATCGTAAACTCCAACTCAGTGAATTGGAAGAGTTGCGTAATGAGGCATACGAGAGTGCATGTATCTATAAAGATAGGACTAAAGCATTTCATGATAAACATATTGTTAGAAAGTCATTTGAAATTGGTCAAAAAGTGTGGCTCTTTAATTCTCGATTAAAACTCTTTCCGAGTAAGTTGAGGTCACGATGGGATGGTCCGTATCTTATTACTCGTGTTTTTCCCCATGGGGCAGTAGAGATTAGGGATCCACGTATCGGCAATGTTTTCAAGGTCACTGCCAAAGGCTTAAACTTTACGTGGAAGGAATTGGTATGGGGTGGTAGATGGTGCCACAGTGGAGTCCATTAGTTTGATGGACCCAATTTATTTGGACTAGTGCTCTAAATTGAAGTCTCGGAGACTTAAAATCCTTGGAGTTTGTGATAACTCCAGTGTTCACAGTGCTCGAACAGCTTTTAACGGTCTAGTATAGCCACCTGGTCAAAGCTACGTATGTAGTACCTAAGAGCCCTTCCAACGAGTAGGGAACCACAGTCTTTGGATAGGGAGAAAAGTAGTACCCGTGTCTTTCGCGTGAAGAAAGTGGATGTTAGGTTATCTAACTTTTGAGTCTTCTTCTTTTTGGTATTTTAGATTTATAATTTTAGTGTTTTTCTCAGTGTGATCGTTATTTTTCTTTTAGATATTTTGTTGTTGTGGAGGCTAACAATTGCAGGTACTACGCTTCAAGTTGGGGGGGTCTCTCTCTCGCCATTTTTTTTATCCTGCTATTTGTTCTCCTCTACCAAGGTGATATCTTTCCTCTCTTTTCCTTTCTCGTCCTATCTTTTAGTTCATGCTTTCAATAAGGACATTGAGTGGTTTAAGTTGGGGGGAGGGATCATTTTATTTTTATGTGTTTTTTAGAGTCTGAAAAAAATATATTAAAAAAAAAAGATAAAAAAAATTTTAAAAAAAAATGAACCAAGGAATTTGGATGCTTGAGTGTACTTACTCTTGATTGATGGCTGTTGATTGGTGTTGTGATGATTGTTATGTGAGTCGACGTCTTGATACGAGTTCATGAATCAATTTTAGCTTGTGAATGAGATGTTGATAAAAAGCACTTGGTTATCCCGTATCATCTATAGTTGGATAGTGTTTGGTCACTTGAGTTCATGCTTTTTCACGCGCGCTATCCCACTATGATCATTCACTGGCCTTGAATTTGGTTTACATGCTATTGATATTTCGGTGTTAGTTGATTGTGCCCACGGGCTAATTGGAACCCCTTTCCTATATTGTGTGCTAAATTGATATTGCTTATCCAGGCGTTCATTGAGTAACCGGGCAATCGGGGTTTGCTCCCACCGTGTTGTTCGCGTCAAAAGATGGATAGATCTTGTGAAGGCATTGGTTGAATGTGGTTAGTTTGGGTCTCTCCCTAAAGCCTTTTTGACTCGAGCAATTAAGTCCGAGGGGTCTCTTTAAACCTGGTACCCTAAGGCCAGCTGGTTTGGGGATGACCGACCTAAAGCTCGTTACATGGGTCAACTAGAAAGGCCGACGGACCCAGGCATTGCACGACCACAAAAGAAAAGAAAAAAAGAGAAAAGTGATAAGAAAAAAATGAAAAAAAGAGATTAGTTAGGGGAAGGGGTGAGTTATTAGAGACACACCGGACTATTGATATTGTGTGAACTGTTTTCGGGGTTGGTGAATTTCAATGTGTGATTCTCACTTACACACATGCTATGTGATAATTATGTATCCAATCGTAGGTGAAAAGGGCTAATTTTTGTGGTAGATTAAATACGAGAATTCACTTGTTTAAATCTTTGCATGAATAAAGCATCTTGTCTTTGACTTGCATGGCAGTCGCTGCGGTACTTTGAGAGGTTGTCGGTTGGGTTTGAGCTGCATTTAAGTGTCCAATTTCTTGTGTGTTTTATGGGGGATCACTGCTGAAAACCCTCACGAGACTTCACTCATCCTACCGGGGCCGCCCGGGGGTTTAAAAGACCTATCCATTTTTGTTTGATTTCATTATGTTCAATTTATTTTATTTTGCTAGGGACTAGCAAAGTGTAAGTTGGGGGGTGTGATAGGTGCGCAAAATGTTCATCTAAGTGCCCCGAATTTATGTTTGTTAAGTCCATTTATTTTGTTACTTGGAATACATTGTTTTGTTTGCGTGTTTTTGTAGTTATTTGGAGGCCTTGATAAAATAAGAAGCACAGCCCGTGGGCAAATAAAATCAAGTGATAAAGCAAGCATGTGATTGGGCCTTCTTACTAAATTTCTTACTGTGCACACGTGGTTGAAGAATTGTTAAGGAGCATATTAGAATACACACATGTATTGGTGGGCCAAAAGCTATTAACTATGTCAATTTAGTTTGACCAAGACAAGAGGAGTGTTGGGTTTCCTAACCCATTATTGGCCGGCTAGCCATATTACAAGAGAAAAAAAAACAAGTCGGCTAGGTTTTTGAGGCTGGAAACAAAGGCGCTACAGAACAGACTTGGGAAAAAAGAAAAAGAGGTGCGGCGCTAACATTATAAAAAGAAGGCAGCAGGCTTGGAAAGGGGGAACACACATACATCACGCGCAACATCACAAAACCGGGGAGGAAAAGGAGGACTGTTGCGCACAAACCGAGAGCTCTGCTTTCAACTACCGGTCCTTTTCCAATCACGGCTAAATGACAGCAAATTAGAGCAATAATCTCCCTTCCCATGGCCGGCTAAACTCTCTCGTCTAGGGCATAGATGAAGCTCGAACTCCTAGTAACATTATTTATGTTTTGATTTAGTGTTTTATTATTCGAATCATGGTTGTGCGACGTTAGGATTTATTTATGATGTGAATTTTTCCCATCAAATCGTGTGTGATTTTCTAGATATTATGCACGTTCATACAACGGGAATTGGGGCCCTATAGTGAGTTAGCTCACTACATGCGTGTGGTGAGCTCTCTCGGCCGTCCGATCCGAGATCAACGGTTCGGATAAATTGAAGTTAAAGTAAATGTAAAAGTACTTTTTAAAGTGTAAGATGATCCGGACCGTTGATCTCGGATCGGACGGCCGAGAGAGTTCACTATACGTATGTAATGAGCTCAGTCACTACAGGGCCCCGAATCCTTCATACAACGGTTCTTAATTGTTTGTGATAACTGGGTAAGATGGGTTATGCTCCGTAAGACGCGTCGTGCTATTAGACGATCCGTGCCGTTGAGACGGGTCGTACTAGTAAGACGGTTCGTGTTAGGCGGCGATACCCCATGCTATTTGGCGATTCATAAAATTCTTTGGCGATACCGCAAGGGGCCGCGAACCCTAACGATATCCGGATTGATTCGAGTAATTAACCTTTATCATTGCATAAGAATTGTTACAAAGTGTCGAGTCGATTCGAAACCCTAGAATTTTCTCTCATCGAATCTCTGCACTTTTTAATTGCTTAATTTTAATCTAGCTTTCATAATTTTAGGAAATCAAACCAAAATCTCTCTTTATCGAATTAATTTAGAAATCGATTGAAACAATTGCAATTTAGCCTTTTAATCCCTGAGGAGCGATACTCGGAATATTTGCCACTATTCTTTGAGTAGTAGTAATTGTTTCGTTTTATAAATTATTTTTGATACGGAAACGACACAATCAATGTCATACTTACCAAACATCCCTAAACAACCGAAGCAAACCTATGGCTCCAACAGCTTTCACTTCGGTAAAGCTTTCAAGGTAAATTCTCACCCTCTGAAATCAAAAGTTTCTTTGGTAGCCTCTATATATGACATTCTTTTTCAAAGCCTTTTCCTTTTGATCAACATTCTTTTGTTGTTCTCGTAACGTACATCTCTACACTTCTCTGCCTCTTTAAAACAGAGAATAAACAGAGCATGTATCATCAAGATGCTCTGATCTCCCAATGCTGACATCTCCCATTTACTCCACAGAAGCAAACCCAACTCTAATTCCGCAAACTGATAATCTCCTACTTTCTCTCAACTCCAAATCCAAAACAACTGAAATTACTATGGTAGTCAGTGTTTGCTCAAAGATTTCTAGTTTAGGCATGACGGGGGGCTTAGCAACGCCACAGTTGGAGCAGAGCTTGACGAATATGTTGGTGAGGGAGGCGCAGGGTGTTGATTGATAATGGCGATTTGGCGTTTCGTATTTTTTACTTGGGATTTTTTAGGTTTTGGGTGAAGTCGATAAGCACTCCAGATGAGGGAAGGAGAAGAAAGAGGAAGGGGGTAGGCAAAACTACTCCCTGATAAGTGGTCACGTGTTTAGCACATGATGAGTTTCCGTTCAAAATTTTAACCAACCCTAACAGAGGGTTGACATTGAAACCAATTAAAAAATGGAAGTTAAGTTTGTCCAAATTAAAACGTGAAGGACGAAAGAGAACTTTGGTATAAAGTCGATGGGATATAAGAGAAATGTTCCCTAATTAAACAATAGGTACCTGGCAGAAGAGGAATGTATAGATACCCAACTACTAGGGTGGATGTGATGAACAAGAAAAGTAAAGAAATCAGTTGCTTAAAAATAGTTTTCTTATTAGTTGTTTACAAATATTAGTACTTGTACATTTTCCACCACCTATATTCAGTGCAGCAGTGCTCCAGGCTCCATCAGCAGCGGCTCGAGCATGAGGGAAAGCTATGATTTCACTAATTAGGAGAATTCGATCCCGAAGGCTCGAACTGTCCGAGCTCAAAGGAAACAAGCGTGTAGGGTGTTGGTGAGGGCACAACGGGTCATGCTTCCTCACAGACTGTAATTAATACTAAAAACAATAGGGGCTCATTCCTTTTGTAAGAATTGTGATTTAATAGATCGTCGATTGAAAAGCCCGGTCAGAAAATTGAAACTTCTATTGATTATTGATTCGACTAGAGGGACGTACTCCTAGTAGCAAACTTGTATGAAGGAAGATTTGGCAGCACTCCTTTCTTACTATGGCACTGATTGAAATCTTATTTGGTATCCCAAAAATTTATTTAAAGCTCAAACAAAATACAAGACGAAGGAAGGCATACCTTCCATTTACACGCTATAAGGCTACAAACTAACTAAAGGCAACCCATATTATACAAGGACTAAGCATAAAGCAATAGTGATTAACTTGGACAGTGGTTCATTTTTCACTTCACATAAAACTGAACAACAGTGGAAACTAAATTTATTTTTGGAAAGTCAGGGAGAAGTAAAATTTGCTAGCTTTTCATCCAAAATTGTGGTATCGACTGCAAATGCATTTTTATCTCTTCAAAGACTTTGATAGTTGCTTGCGCCCTTAGTTTGTATTCCAAAACTATTATACCCCAAGCGTAGGGTTCAGGTGACGCGTGGCATAATAACCGGAAGTCCGGGTCGAGTCCACAGAGACCGAATGTGCTGAGCGTGAGAGTTTGATTCGCGAGTGTTGGTTTAGCCTTAAAGCGGCAAACTTGGCGTTTGGAGTTTGATTTGGTTGAATTCTCTTAACTTCGAGAATGACACGGAATTCGAAAAGACTAATTAAAACAAGGCTAAGTCAAGGGGTTCACAACACCCATGCCTTAGGCCGATTCATTCTCCTCTAAAATAACCGGCTCGGGGCGTCGTTAAACGACCCCGAACGGAAGATTTGGTACTTAAACTCGTTTGACTAGAAAAGGTGTTTCTCAAAGAGTAGGATTCTTGTGCCATGTATACAAACATTTTGATTGACATCGCCCGAAGCATCACACGTGCCAAGTGGTCGAGCCCTTGGCTACGCGTGATCAACGGGATTAACAAATCCAAATTTTGATACATAAAATTAATCCTAACTCTTTGATTAACAAGCGGTGTTTGCAATATGGCGAGGAGAGTGAATTAACCTAAGTCACGGGGTGCTAATCACCCCATGACCGAGCCTATAACGACTACTCAATCATAGCTACGTAGAACATGACCATTTTAATGAAGGAAATAAATAACATAACAAGTGACATTGAAAACTTATTTTTAATGAAGTTACTATGTTAGCCTACAAGTTTAAGTCTTGAGAAATTAACTAACAATCACTAGAACCAAGAGTTTTCAAGGAAATAACTAAAACAAGATGAACATTAAATACTTGGGAGAATTGAAAATAAACTAGATATATTGAAAGAGCTAAACAAGAGTAGCAAGATTAATAAACGACAAACTTACGTGAGATTAACGGTTACACGGGAATTCTAGAGAGATAAAGCTCCAAAACTCTCCAATGGAGGAGAGAGGGGAGAGCAAAAATATCTAGGAAATTAAAGAAGAAGAAGAAGTTCTGGTTGGGAAGGAGAGAGGAGAGACTATATTCATCTTCCACTCACTCTCTCTCTCTACAAAATATCTATTAAAGTCCTCACAAAACCAAAAAGTTTCCATAAAAAGCAAGTCCATAAATTGCTTTAAAATTGCTATCTGATGATGTTTGGATCGATCCAACATGACTTTGGATCGATCCAAACTGCTCTGGTGAAGTTCGTCCAAGGTTGGATCGATCCAACTTTTCCTTGGATCGATCCAAAAGTGCTGTTGGGAAAATTTTGTGAAGTTGGATCGATCCAACTTTCCTTGGATCGATCCAAGATGGTTTGATGTAGAATTTTTGAACTTGGATCGATCCAAGCCTTCTTTGGATCGATCCAAAGGGCTCTGTTGGGGAAATGATGAAACTTGGATCAATCCAAGTTTCTTTGGATCAATCCAAGTTCTCCTAAGCTTGACTTTCATTCCTTTGATCACTCCACTTGAATGACGTGCTTCCGGATGTCTTCCAATGGACTCAAATGGATCGTGAGACCCTCGGGGGAGACGATCCATGGTCTTGTGAGCGCTCGTTCAAGTCCGGACCCCACCGGGAGTTTTTGTGCACGTGAAGAACGGCTTCAAAGCACCAACTCTTCGCATTCCCGGGCCTCTACCGAATCGTCGTCTCGTAGCTTTTGAGGCCCGGTATTGGCGTGCCATGGGGCATGTGGCCCTCGATAATGCGGCACGGTTTCCAATGTGCTCCAAAACGCGCTTATTTCGCGCTTTCAACCTGTAACTTGACAAAAACACTACGATGCGCATATCAAACATATAAGGCGCGAAATCGCGTGTGTGTGTGAGATAAATGAGTTAGATAAGCCCGGATATTTACAATATTGGGGGCTTATCACACCCCCCAACTTGGACTTTGCTAGTCCCTAGCAAATTAAACTAGAACAATTAATTAAACTAAATAAAACTCCCCGGGTACCCGATACGATAACTATGCTCAATCTACAAAAAGTCTAGGCAAAGGTACCGGTCATCCGGATCATTCATTCAAAAACAACTCACGCACACACATGCCATGCACAATTATGAAATTTCTAGGCCACACAAGTAGGCAAGTGTTATGCACCGCATAAAGTTTCAATTCCAATAAGGCTTCAACAAAAATTAGTTCCCAAAAAGCAATCACACACTTGAAGAATCAAACATCCCATGATAAGCGCTTAGCATGATATGCGATAACGAAACAAAAGATTACCGCAAGCTAAACAAAAACACGCTTGTGAACAAAAGAGCTAATTAACGACGGGAAGCATTCAAGTTTAAGCATGAAATATTGCTAAGCGTGCACCTATCGGAGTTAATCACGTACTAAGAAATAAATTTAAACATTGAAAGCTTGTAATGACCTTGGTTAGCAAAAGGAGGGACTACAAAAATGTGGCGGCCATATGCTTGCTCGGGTCATTCTACCCCTTGGCCGCCACCGACCCTCAACTATACCATCATGTGCCAAGTTTCGGCACCAAAATATGCACCTAAAACTAAATTAAAAACTAAAGTTAAAAGAGTTCGATGAGACACTAACGAAACCAAAAATAAGTGTCGACTCCACCGACTCGCTACTATGTACTTTATATACTACTATGCATGCTATTTACCACCATTGTTGTCACCATCTACCACCCATCACTCCTCGTCATCAGAGTCGTCCTCATCCTCATCATCATCATCACTATCCTCCACAACAAGCTCCGGCGGGACCTCATAACGTTGCCCACTAAGATCCTCGAGGACCTTTTTCTGCCATTGATCATAGTGTTCTTTCAACTTCTCTTTCTTCTCAGACTTGTCAAGTTTCTTATATATTGCGACCGCCAACTTGAAAAGCTTCTTATACCACGTTGTGCCCTTTGATCCTTCCGGTGGAGGTACAAGTAACTTAGATTTTGCCTTTGGAAGCGGGGGAGGTGCGGTGGAGGATGAAGCACCGGGTGTTGAGCTAGGAGCGGCCTTTGCACCCTTGACTGTCTTGCCTTTGGATTGTGCCTCGCTCCTTTTCAAAGTTGTTGTGTCGATAATTCCCCCCTCACCCGGTTCCAATTTTGAGTACCCGGGGCCTTTAACCCCTTGAGAATGGCACAACTTGGTGATTAGGCTAGGAAACCACAACATGGTTGGCCCCGGTCGTGTATTGAGGTAGTCGATCATTTGGAGGAAAATAAAATGGGCCCAATCCACCGTGACCTCCGGATCCGCAAATACTGCTAACAACTCGGCCGACTTGTCGCTCGGCTTAGTCTCCTTTCCCTTTGGATAGAGGTTTGCATGGAAGGCCTTGTTGAGAATTCGAATGTCATCCTTGAACCTGCCCGGTATGATTGGTTTCATGCCATTCTGTGGATCCCGGAAAAGTGTCTCCTTGACCCCATCCCAATCAATTTCTATCCCAGGATAGTCAATGGTTGATGGCTCGGGCCGCTTGTACTTCAATTGCTTAGCGATGCGGTCGGGGGTCACTTTGACCACTTTGTTTGCTACCGTTGCCGTGAGTTTCACCGGCACCGCATTTTCTCCTTCACCTTCCTTCACCACCACCATGTTCATATAGAACTCTTTAACGCATTTAGGATTGAACCCCGGGACCGGATTGAACCATTGTTCCAAACCCTCGTGACGAATCTCCGGCACCCCGTGTTTTTCCCCTAACTCCATTGCATTGATTTGCCGCTCACACTTTCCTTTCTTTGTTTGAAAACCGGCCAACCACTTCTCTCTCTTGTCGTCCACAAGCTCGTCATGTGATTTTTTACTTGACTTTTTGGAGCCCCTCCCCGCACCGGCATCGGCCATAACAACCTCCCGTGAGGGTTCATACTCTTCACTACCCGTATCGCTATCCGAATTTTGCCGGCGTCGCTTTGCCAATTTCTCGGACGGTTTCCCTTTTCCCTTGGTCCGTACCATCTCAGACAATTCAAATCAAACCAATCCCCCAAGTCAATACAGTAAATGCAACTCAAACCTCCAATCAATCACCCACCGAACCCCCTACTTCAATTCAGTCCAACCAGACAACAACAATGCAGAGCAACAACTCAATAGCAATTTAAAGTTCACAATGCAGTTGTCAATAGCTAATCAATCAATCCCAGATTTTATCACTCATCAGAACAACCATATCTCACATAAGCCCCAAATCAACAAAATTATTATCCTCAGAGAAACAAAAATTTGATCCAAGGCTATCTGATCACATAAGTACAGTAGCAGTGTGACCACAGCAGTGGCTATCAGAAATCCAACCCAGAACTCAGAACCTACTAAGTTTTCCAGTTACAAAGCCATTCAGAATTGAAGAGAGAGAGAGAGAGTAAGCCATTGGTTACCTTACTAACAAGAGAGAAAAACCCAGAATTTTCGGTGGAAGCCCTTGAACCTTGATGACCCAAACCCAGAAAATCCTTCAATTTGTTGCAATTTCATGTGGCTTCTAATCCTTTGTCTGCCATTGTGGGCTAGGGTGTCGGGTTTTGTTGGTGGAGATCCACCGTGGGGTTTATGGAGGGAGAGATAGATCGGTTGTGGTGTGACGGTGGTTTTGGGGGTTTTGAAGTTAGGGTTTTGTTTGTATGAGAGAGAGATGTACGGTGATGGTGGTTTTGTGGAGTGTTTCACGGTGGTGGTGATGGAAAGAGAGGTCGAGATTACAGTGGTGGTGGAAGAAGATGAAGTTAGAGGGGGTTAGAAAGATTTGTACTGATCGGTTTGATGAAGGGAGAAAGGGTGGGTTTTGTTTCACGGTGGAGAGAGAGGGATTTCGGGTGGTGGTGGTGTACGGTGGTTATGGAGGTTTTGGGTTTTGATGGAGAAGATGGAGGAAGAGACCATGTATCGATCGGGGTGAGAGAGAGATTGAAGAGAGTGGGTTTTGTTTCAAATTGAACCCCAGGGGTCTTTTATTTGGGCATCAAGCAAGTTGGATCGATCCAACTATATTTCGGATTAATCCAAAACAGTCTGGACAACAATTTTAAGAACATGGATCGATCCAAAACTTCCACGGATCGATCCGGAATCAACTGCTGGCAAAATTTCAAACTTGGATCGGTACAAAACTTCCTCGGATCTATCCAAAATCAACTGTTGGCTACTGGCGCAATATGGATCGATCCAACCCCAAAACTTGGATCGATCCAAACTCCTCTGTTGACTGCTGGCACAACATGGATCAATCCAACTTTCAACTTGGATCAATCCAAGTTTGTCTGGACTTGTTTTCTTGAACTTTTGCCTTGTGATTCCACTTCCATGCTCCTTCTTCAATTCAACACATGTAGAAATTATCCGATACGGCAAGTAACACTACAAATTCATTTCCCTCTTGAGATGTATCGCCCATCTCCAATTCCAACCTGTCCTCCAAACATCCGGTCTCGCTTTTTTACCGTTTGATTTTTTCAATTTTCAATTGGCATGCCCCTTATCTCACCTCCTAATTTCCCTCCAAACATCCGGTTTCTCAAGGCTCAACAATGAACGGAACACAGACTTGGTACAAAAATGGGTACAACGGGACTCATATGTGGTTTATTAACACAAAGAAAATGCTTGTATCATTTCCTAAGCACGCTAAAAACTCCGACATGAATGCACGAGTGACAATAAGCTAGCTTAACTCAAATCAAAAATTATGTACACCAAGGAATCGAAAGCAAGGGACATGGGATGCTTGGAAAGATGAATCGTTACTCTTCGTGATGCACGTTACTCAACTGCGCATGCGGCCTAGCACGTTCATCAAATTGCATGTATATATGCGTGCACAAGTTAACATCTCAATCAAAATCACCGAAATACGATACTCTAGCCATTATAGAACGATTGAGCATATCTACCGTATCCCACCATAAGATTGCACTAAAACGGGAAGTTTTATCGCAAAAATTTTGACGGAAAATGAAAAATGAAAAATAGAACCGGAATATGTACACTACACTATTCCCTCCCCCCAACTTAAAATTTGCAGTGTCCTCAATGCAAGAGAACGAAAGTAAAGAGAGATAGGGAACAAAAAATTGTACCGACGGGGAGGCATGTCTACCTCCAAGACCTCGACCAAGTGTGAGGAATTTTGCTATCACTTACTCCCTTCGTCATCGGCAATGCTTCCAAGGCTTCCTCCTTCGGCCCCTCTCCGGGACCACAGCTAGTCGTACAGGACCATCCTCAACGACTTTATAGGCCTTACAACCGCGACATTTCGTCGCACCCATGCTTAGAGCTCCTGAATGCCGCACTCGCCGCCAAGTTAGGCCCAAACTACCAAGGCTGGTACGGTAGCATGGTCACCCTGCAAAAGACTTAATTGCCGACTACCTACTAAGAGAAGCAATATGAGATCCGCCCGACTCGTGTTATCCGGGCTCCACAATAAGCAATATGTACAATATATACAATGAAAGAGAAAACCCACCATGATCTTCACGCGATCGCACGAGTACTACTTTTCTTCCCAAGCTCGAGACTGTGGCTAGGCCATACGTAGCTCAAACTCGGGTGGCTATACCGGACCGTCCAAACACCGTTCGAGCACGGCAAACACTAGAGCTCTCTCAAACTCCACGGATTTTACTTCTCCTAGAAATTTGTTACGTCAGAACTCGGAGCGTCCAAGTCGCACACAATACCCCGTCAGACAATCAAGTCCAACGTCCCCAACGAACTCCGCACAGGGCGGACACAAGACAGAGCCTGTCGCCATGCCATAAGCATGGGAATATTCAAGCGCCCCCACCCATTCACGGAAACTCACTCTCTGCCAGGGGCTGATCTAAAGAGCGCGGGCGTTTAGTTGCGAATTACTCCTATCAGAAAGGCTATTTATAAACAAGCCCTATGTCACTGACGCACTCGTGTTATCTTATCCTCACGTGTGGGGTCTCCAAGATTTTATTAAAAAGAATAAAGAATGGCCCTTCTAACCGGAGCTGGGCACACGCGCATTGTTGTCTAGCCGGCGTGCAAGCTAGTCCCAAGTCAATGATGGGAAACCCAATGCAAGAGGAAGCAAAGGGCCGGGCCCTCCAAACAATTAAGTTCAGAGGTACGCGTTAGCTCCCCGTGAAAAGTGAAGTCACGAAGACTCCACGGGTAAATCACATAAACATTTTAAACCGCAGGGTCGTCCAAATAGACCGGATCGACCAATTTTGCAACCTCCTCATCTGCATTGAAATTTTCCAAAAATGGTTTTAACCTTTGACCATTCACCTTGAAAATTTTACCATCTTTTGGATTAAAAACATCGATTGCCCCATGAGGATACACGTGATGCACAAAGTACGGCCCAACCCACCGTGAACGCAATTTTCCCGGAAAAAGATGGAGTCTAGAGTTATACAAAAGCACTTTTTGATTCACATGAAAATCCTTCCTTAGAATGGTTTTATCGTGAAAATCTTTAACTTTTGCCTTGTAAATGGCCGTGCTCTCATATGCATCTCTCCGAATCTCCTCAAGCTCATTGATTTGGAGCTTCCTATGCGTACCGGCCTCGGGCATGCGACAATTCAAAGATTTAATGGCCCAATAGGCTTTGTGCTCAAGTTCAACCGGCAAGTGACACGCCTTCCCATAAACCAAGCGGTAAGGGGACATCCCCAACACCGTCTTGTAAGCGGTTCGATAGGCCCACAAGGAATCGGTCAATCCAGTAGACCAATCCTTCCGATTAGGATTTACCGTTTTCTCAAGAATGTGCTTAATTTCCCTATTAGCGAGCTCGGCTTGACCATTGGTTTGTGGATGATAGGCCGTAGAGACCTTATGAGTGATACCGTACTTACGCATTAAAGTTTCAAAGGGCCTATTACAAAAATGAGTCCCTTGATCACTAATGATCGCGCGCGGAGTACCAAACCTAGCCAAGATATGTTCTTTCAAGAACTCAACAACCACCTTGTGGTCGTTCGTACGAGTGGGGATTGCCTCAACCCACTTGGACACGTAATCCACCGCAAGAAGGATGTAGAGGTACCCGAGAGACATTGGAAATGGCCCCATGAAATCGATGCCCCAACAATCGAAGACTTCAACAACAATAACATTGGTTAGGGGCATCATATTCCTTCTCGTCACTCCGCCCAATTGTTGACACCTATCACACGTTTTACAAAATTCGAAAGCATCTTTGAAAAGTGTAAGCCAATATAACCCGCATTGAAGAATTTTCGCGGAAGTTTTCTTGGCGGAGAAATGCCCTCCACATGCCTCGGTGTGGCAAAAGGAAAGGACGGCACGTTGATCAACATCCGGCACACATCGCCGGATGATTTGATCCGGACAATACTTAAAGAGATAAGGATCATCAAAGAAAAATCTTTTCACCTCAAATAAGAACCGCCGCCTCTCTTGCGGAGTCCAAACGGTAGGAAGACGGCCCATGGCTAAGTAATTCACAATATCCGCGAACCACGGGCAAGACGAGACACCAAACAATTGCTCATCCGGGAATGAGTCAACGATAGGAATATTCGAGGACCGGTCTTCAAACTCGAGACGAGACAAATGATCCGCGACCACATTTTCAACTCCTTTTTTATCCTTGATTATTAAATTGAATTCTTGGAGCAATAAGACCCACCTTATTAACCGCGCTTTAGCATCTTGTTTAGTCATTAGGTATTTTAACGCGGCATGGTCCGTGAAGACCACGATAGGGGACCCTATCAAGTAAGATCGGAACTTATCAAGAGCAAAGACAACCGCGAGCAACTCTTTCTCCGTGGTGGAGTAGTTCAATTGAGCATCGTTAAGAGTTTTGCTCGCATAAGAAATGACACACGGCTCTTTCCCTCTCCTTTGGCCCAAGACGGCGCCAATCGCGTAATCACTCGCGTCGCACATCAACTCAAACGGAAGGTCCCAATCGGGAGCTCGCACAATCGGTGGAGTGGTGAGACTAGATTTCAACTTAGAGAATGCCTCCTCACACGCGGGTGTCCAAATGAATGGCGCGTCTTTCGAGAGGAGGTGACATAAGGGACGCGAGATGGCACTAAAATCCTTAATGAAACGGCGGTAGAAACCCGCGTGCCCAAGAAAAGACCGGATGTCTTTCACACACTTAGGGGTAGGGAGGTTTGCAATCAAATCAATTTTGGCCTTGTCAACCTCTATCCCTTTCGACGACACAATGTGCCCCAACACAATCCCGTTGGTCACCATGAAATGACACTTCTCCCAATTGAGAATAAGGTGCTTCTCTTCACACCTCTCCAACACACGCTCAAGATTCTCTAAACACGACTCAAACGAGTCCCCGAATACCGAGAAGTCATCCATGAAGACTTCCACGATCTTCTCCACCATGTCACTAAAAATGCCCATCATACACCTTGAGAAGGTGCCGGGCGCGTTACACAAGCCAAAGGGCATGCGCTTGTAAGCGAAAGTACCGAAAGGACACGTGAAAGTGGTTTTCTCTTGATCCTCAAGAGCGACCTCGATTTGATTATACCCGGAGTACCCGTCAAGAAAGCAATAAAAAGCATGACCGGCTACCCTCTCCAAGATTTGATCTATGAATGGGAGAGGGAAGTGGTCCTTACGCGTGCTCGCATTCAACTTGCGGTAGTCGATACACACTCTCCATCCGGTGGTCACCCTTTGAGGCACCAATTCATCATTGGAATTTTTGACCACCGTGATGCCGGACTTTTTAGGAACTACTTGGATAGGGCTCACCCACTTACTATCGGCGATAGGGTAAATGATCCCAACATCCAACAACTTCAAGACCTCCGCCCTAACCACGTCTTTCATGATTGGATTCAAACGACGTTGTGGTTGGCGAGATGGCTTCACATCCTCTTCAAGATAGATGTGGTGTGTGCAAACCGAGGGATCAATCCCGTGAATATCGGCAATGGACCAACCGATGGCCTTAGTGTGCCGCTTCAACACCGCTAACAAACCGGACTCTTGGTGTGCCTCAAGGGAAGAGGAAATCACCACGGGAAAGGTTTCACTAACTCCAAGGAAAGCATACTTCAAAGTGTCTGGGAGGGGTTTTAACTCAAGCTTGGGTGGTTGGACACTAGACGGAAGAGTTTTGCTCTCGAGGGGAGGCAAATCTTCAAACTTAGGGTACCATGTGTCCGTCCCACAAACATCCTCCACTTCTAACAAAGAATACAAATACTCAACCTCGGGTGAATCTAAGAACGACGCCTCCTCGGCGGTAAGACAAACCTCAAGTGGATCTTTGTAAAGAATAGTGTCTACGTGCTCCTGAACCAAAGTGTCTATTAAACTCACCTCATGAACATCATCATCGTCCCCCATTTGAGACCCGATATTAAAAACATTCACCGCCATTTTCATATTCCCGAAAGTCATATTCAACAACCCGTTACGACAATGAATGACCGCATCGGAAGTCGCCAAGAAGGGGCGTCCGAGAATGATGGGTGTTTGTGCCTGTGAAGTATTGGCTACGGGACACGTGTCTAAAACCACAAAGTCCACAGGGTAGACAAAGTTGTCTACTTGGACTAAGACATCTTCCACTAGACCCTTAGGAATACGGATACTCCGATCCGCCAATTGAAGCGTCACTCTCGTGGGTTTCATCTCTCCCAAGCCTAATTCCTCATACACCGAAAATGGAAGCAAATTCACGCTCGCACCCAAATCAAGCAAAGCTCTCTCAACTCTCTTACCCCCTATGACAATGGAAATAGTAGGACAACCGGGGTCTTTGTACTTAGGAGCTATGTTGGTTTGGATAATGGAACTCACTTGTTCAGTTAGAAAAACTTTCTTTTGGACATTTAACTTGCGTTTAACAGTGCATAAGTCCTTAAGAAATTTGGCATAGGAGGGTATGGTTCTAATGGCATCCAAAAGAGGGATGTTTATCTTAACTTGCTCTAGAACCTCATACACACCATTGTTCAAAGAAGGCTTGGCCGGCACTTTCAACCTTTGGGGATAAGGTGCCGGAAACGGACAAACGGGAGGCTCTTGCTCCACGACCTTTGGTGGCACAACCGGACCACTCGAAGAAGGTTGTTCAACAACTACCGGAGGAGAAGGGACCACGGGAGGAGTAGGGACCACAGGAGGAGTAGGTTTCGGAGGGATAGTCTTATCAATCTCCTTACCACTCCTCAAGACAGAAATCGATTTGGCTTGCTCAAAATTATTCGGGTCTTGGCCCGACGTGGAGCCTGCCAAATGGACTCCTTGGGGGTATGCTTGTGGTTGAGATGGGAACTTTCCCTTCTCTTGTTGAAGCTGCCCCACGGACGTGGTTAACCGAGTCACTTGACTCTGGATCTCTCTCAACGCATGAGCATTTTGCTCATTGGTAACCGTTTGACTTTGGATAAAGAATTGCATGGTTTCTTCCAATGAGCGCTTTTGAGGTGGTTGATAGAAATTAGACCCATGGTGTTGTTGATTCGGAGGGTACCGGGCTTGACCTTGGCTTTGATTTTGACCTTGGGGTGGTCGATAGCCTTGGTTATAGGCCGGAGGTGGCCTTTGAGCTTGCCCTTGATTTGTTCCCCCCCATCCGAGATTAGGATGGTCCTTGGTCCCGGGGTTATAGGTGTTCGAAAAAGGGTCATATCGTTGACCGACGGCACTCACCTCTGCTTGTTCTACTACCCCACCATGAAGGATTTCCTTCAAACCCGGAAGAGTCGGGCACTCATCGGTTGAATGCCCTTGGGTCACGCACAACACACATTTTCACACTTTTTATTTCCAAATTTTCCAACTTTTTAGTGAGCTGAGAGATTTTAAAATTAAGATCATCTTGTTCTTTAAGCACATACTTCCCTCTCTCACCCGAACCTTGACTAGTTCCCGCACTCGCACTCACCGGTTGATAGGTTTTGTCCGAGGGATCCGAATAATCCCACGACTGGTTGTTCTCGGCGAGTTGCTCGAGAAAATCATAACACTGTTGCGGACTCCAGTTTAAAAATTCACCATTACACATGGTGTCAATGAATTGCCGAGTCCCTTGCGAAATGCCCTCGTAGAAAAATTGCATCTTGTCCTTTACCGAAAAACCATGATGTGGGACAGCAGCCAAAAGATTTTTAAAAATCTCCCATAGAGAGAAAAATGGTTCATTTGGTTTTTCGGCAAAGTTGGAGACACGTTTTTTCATCTCAACCGTTTTATGCACAGGATAGTACTTTTTGAAAAATTCATCGTGCATTTCTTCCCACGAGGTGATGGACTGCGGTTTTAAAGTTGACAACCAAGTACGTGCATGGTCCTTGAGAGAAAATGGAAATAATTTCATGCGTGCGGACTCAAGTTCGGCCGGGACCGTGACAAGTGTGTTCACCAGATCCAAAAAATCCCTCACGTGATCGTAAGGGCATTGGGACTTCATCCCATAAAAAGCTGGTAACATGGAAATAGTGTTGGGCTTAATAGTGTAAACAACATGATTGGCAGTGGGTCTGGGATAAACGATGGGTGATGGTGGTACATGGCGCGTGGGATTAAGGTGCTGTCGCATGGACTGCTCTTGTGGTGGCATAAAGCAATAGTGATTAACTTGGACAGTGGTTCATTTTTCACTTCACATAAAACTGAACAACAGTGGAAACTAAATTTATTTTTGGAAAGTCAGGGAGAAGTAAAATTTGCTAGCTTTTCATCCAAAATTGTGGTATCGACTGCAAATGCATTTTTATCTCTTCAAAGACTTTGATAGTTGCTTGCGCCCTTAGTTTGTATTCCAAAACTATTATACCCCAAGCGTAGGGTTCAGGTGACGCGTGGCATAATAACCGGAAGTCCGGGTCGAGTCCACAGAGACCGAATGTGCTGAGCGTGAGAGTTTGATTCGCGAGTGTTGGTTTAGCCTTAAAGCGGCAAACTTGGCGTTTGGAGTTTGATTTGGTTGAATTCTCTTAACTTCGAGAATGACACGGAATTCGAAAAGACTAATTAAAACAAGGCTAAGTCAAGGGGTTCACAACACCCATGCCTTAGGCCGATTCATTCTCCTCTAAAATAACCGGCTCGGGGCGTCGTTAAACGACCCCGAACGGAAGATTTGGTACTTAAACTCGTTTGACTAGAAAAGGTGTTTCTCAAAGAGTAGGATTCTTGTGCCATTTATACAAACATTTTGATTGACATCGCCCGAAGCATCACACGTGCCAAGTGGTCGAGCCCTTGGCTACGCGTGATCAACGGGATTAACAAATCCAAATTTTGATACATAAAATTAATCCTAACTCTTTGATTAACAAGCGGTGTTTGCAATATGGCGAGGAGAGTGAATTAACCTAAGTCACGGGGTGCTAATCACCCCATGACCGAGCCTATAACGACTACTCAATCATAGCTACGTAGAACATGACTATTTTAATGAAGGAAATAAATAACATAACAAGTGACATTGAAAACTTATTTTTAATGAAGTTACTATGTTAGCCTACAAGTTTAAGTCTTGAGAAATTAACTAACAATCACTAGAACCAAGAGTTTTCAAGGAAATAACTAAAACAAGATGAACATTAAATACTTGGGAGAATTGAAAATAAACTAGATATATTGAAAGAGCTAAACAAGAGTAGCAAGATTAATAAACGACAAACTTACGTGAGATTAACGGTTACACGGGAATTCTAGAGAGATAAAGCTCCAAAACTCTCCAATGGAGGAGAGAGGGGAGAGCAAAAATATCTAGGAAATTAAAGAAGAAGAAGAAGTTCTGGTTGGGAAGGAGAGAGGAGAGACTATATTCATCTTCCACTCACTCTCTCTCTCTACAAAATATCTATTAAAGTCCTCACAAAACCAAAAAGTTTCCATAAAAAGCAAGTCCATAAAGTTCTTTAAAATTGCTGTCTGATGATGTTTGGATCGATCCAACATGACTTTGGATCGATCCAAACTGCTCTGGTGAAGTTCGTCCAAGGTTGGATCGATCCAACTTTTCCTTGGATCGATCCAAAAGTGCTGTTGGGAAAATTTTGTGAAGTTGGATCGATCCAACTTTTCCTTGGATCGATCCAAGATGGTTTGATGTAGAATTTTTGAACTTGGATCGATCCAAGCCTTCTTTGGATCGATCCAAAGGGCTCTGTTGGGGAAATGATGAAACTTGGATCAATCCAAGTTTCTTTGGATCAATCCAAGTTCTCCTAAGCTTGACTTTCATTCCTTTGATCACTCCACTTGAATGACGTGCTTCCGGATGTCTTCCAATGGACTCAAATGGATCGTGAGACCCTCGGGGGAGACGATCCATGGTCTTGTGAGCGCTCGTTCAAGTCCGGACCCCACCAGGAGTTTTTGTGCACGTGAAGAACGGCTTCAAAGCACCAACTCTTCGCATTCCCGGGCCTCTACCGAATCGTCGTCTCGTGGCTTGTGAGGCCCGGTATTGGCGTGCCATGGGGCACGTGGCCCTCGATAATGCGGCATGGTTTCCAATGTGTCCAAAACGCGCTTATTTCGCGCTTTCAACCTGTAACTTGACAAAAACACTACGACGCGCATATCAAACATATAAGGCGCGAAATCGCGCGTGTGTGTGAGATAAATGAGTTAGATAAGCCCGGATATTTACAATATTGGGGGCTTATCAATAGTATCGTACCTACTCATGACCAAGTTGCCTTCCATCTCTTCGTCCTCCATGCCTTCCAGTAGCTCTGAATAAATATTCCTGATCGTATGCAACTAAGCGACAACATCGTTAATGGCCATCTGATCTCTTGGGAGTTCCTCCGAACAAGCAATTCCAATTTTCAGTATAGAAATCAAGCACTCTAGATTTCCCTGACCACTACAAAAGCTATGGTACTGAATGCCAGGGTCGCTTGAGCTTGCCTCCACCTCTTTCCTTCGTTTGAACAGTCATGGATCAGCAATACCCTCTATTTGCTCAGGCAAATTTTTCTTAACAAAGTAATGGAGACTCAAATTATCAGAAAACATGTCATCCATAGGTCTCTTTCCCGTGAACAACTCCAATAAGAGAATGCCGTAACTGAACACATCACCAGAAGTCGACACCTCATTTCCCATTCCATACTCTGCGATTTGTGCGGTAAAAAAAAAAAAAAAAAGTTCAGCTATAAATAACTTACTCATAAGCAAATGCAACGACGACATGATCCAATTGCAAACTTGTGGAAAAGACATTGGAAAATCACAGTGTAGTGAAGTAAGGTATGATACTCCATAAAGGTCTCAATACGAAGAACTGAGAATAAAGAACAGAGTCAATAGCCACTCGTATTGAAAGAGATTCTACTTGAAAAATGAAGTTGAAAAGGAAACTATAAAGGAACCTAAGGTAAAAAGATTGGAGAAGCGTGTATTTACCTGGAGCAGCATAGCCAACGGAGCCTCTTATGCCAATAGAACTTGATAGATCATGAGATTGAGAGGAGTTAAAGATGGCTTTTGGAAAGAATTTTGCCAACCCGAAGTCACCTACATGTCCAGTCATTTCTTCATCCAAAAGAACATTTGTCGGTTTCAAATCACAGTGCACTATAGGTTCAGGGCAATGATTGTGAATATAGTCAAGCGCAGAAGCAACATCAATGGCAATATCCAACCTCTGTTGGAAGTTTAAGTGCCTTGAGTCCTCATTCACTGCATATTCATTCTCTAGCGGATGAAGCCAATCATCTAGGCTCCCATTGACCATGAACTCATAAACCAGGGCCTTAAAATCATTTCCATGATAGTCAATGCCCGAACATACAGTGAGCACCTTCACAAGGTTCCGGTGTTTCATGTTCATTAAGGCCTTGCACTCAGCAACAAAACTCTTTGATGCCCCTCGGAATTGAAGGTTTAGAACCTTTATTGCAATAACTTGTCCACCTTGATCAAGAACTCCTTTATACACCGAACCAAAACCACCCACTCCAATCAAATTAGCTTCAGAGAACCCACCAGTAGCTTGACGTAGACTTCGATAGGATACATTCTGAAATGTGGTACCCGTAATTCCAAAAGAGGGTACCCTTGTTCTCCTTCTAAACCTAGAACAATACAGAAAGTAGATGACCAGAAGTACTCCTACCATGCAAACAGGTGTGAGAATTACTAATTTCAGGATAAGAGTAGATATTTTCCTCCTAGACCCTTTGGAGTTGTAACTCTGTAGCTGTAATTCAGGTATGCCGCCACAAAGCCTATTGTTCCCTTGAACAAAAACTGTTGTTGCATTATTGAAGATTCCTCTTTCTGGTACCATACCCTCAAAATCATTCAATGATATATTTAATTTCTGCAAAAAAATAAAGTCACCCAAAAAATCTGGGAGTTTTCCTGAGAAATTATTGCGAGAAAGATCTAGTTCCTCCAAACCTCTCAAATTTCTAAAAGATGACGGAATGGTCCCTTGATTGGCCTCCACATACAACAATCTCAATTTCACACAGGCGCCGATGGTCGATGGAATTTCACCAAACAACATGTTATTAGAAACATCCAGTACTTCTAGATTTATATTAGTTCCAACTTCTATTGGAAATGAACCAGTTAAATGGTTCCCAGATACAGTTAGATTCAACATTGATGAAAGAATTACAACTTCTCTAGGTATGGTACCATTAAAATTGTTGCGATCAAGACTTAAAATTTGCAACTGCATGTTTGCAATTTCCGAGACTTGCAGGGATGTTTCCATCGAAATAATTTCCATCTAAATAGAGTTGGGCTAACAAACTTAAATTTCCCATAAACATTGGGATGTTTCCAGAGAACTTGTTACCGATAAGAGTCCATATATGTAGCTGTCGAAGCTTCCCAATATTAGATGGTATTTCACCTGTAAATTTGTTGTCCCACAAATCAATTCTCTCCAAATTGACTAGATTCTCTATCCCGCTTGGGATGTTTCCACTTATTTTGTTGTTGCTCAGGTCAAGTATACGCAGATTAGTGGAGAAATTGCAGATGGCATCTGGCAACACCCCTCCAAAGTTATTATTATTTATTTCAAACAGAGACAAATTAGTGGCATTGGTTAAAGAGGGGAGGAAGTTTAGATCCTTAGCTTCCCCAGTTCCAAGATTATTTAAAGAGAAGCTTAAGACTTGAAGATTATGCAACTTTCCTAGTGGAGGAACATTTCCAGTAAACCTATTGTTTGCCATTGAAACGATTTCTAGCTTGGTGGCATTGGACAGTGAAAAAGGAACTGATCCAGTAAACAAGTTACCACTAGCTCCAAGAAATTAGAGATTAGGAAGAATTAAGCCTAGTTCTGATGGTAAGCTCCCTTGAATTTCATTCTCTCCCACATCAAGCTGTCGAATAGAGGAGAGATTGAAGATTGAGGAAGGAATTGTATCAACTAACCTGTTCATTGCCATTCCAAAACTTCTAAGGCTCGTCAATCTGCCCAGCTCGTGAGGTAAATTCCCACCAATACTATTTACAGGGGCATTAAAAATTTGAAGAGATGACAGATTTCCCAAAGTACTCGGTACAACTCCTGTGAGAGAGTTTTTCCCAACAAACAGATTCTTCAGTTTTGACAAGGAACCAAGCTCCTCAGGGATTTGCCCTTCCAGACAATTTAAATACAAATTCACAATAGTAAGGCTAGAAGAAGATGATATATTGGCGGGAATTCTGCCACTAATTGAATTATTTCTGAGAGACAATATTTGAAGTCTCTGCAAACGGCCGAGTTCTTGAGGAATTTGTTGACTTAAGCTATTGTTATCCAGCCATATCTCCCTCAAAAAGCTTAAATTTCCAATGTGAGGTGAAATGGACCCTGATGGTTCTTGACACTAAGGTCTAACACAATGACCCTTCGGTGCCGACGTCCACATGATACACCACTCCACTGGCAGAAATGGGAAGATTCATTCCATGAACTCAGAGCCCCGAAGGGATTACTGGTAATTTCCGCCTTGAATGCAAGCAAAGCTAATCGGTCAGTCTCATTCCCACTGAGCACCGCTCCGGCTGTATGAGGAAAGCCAAAACATATGCACAAGAGAACAAAAAAACACAGAGAAAGCTGAAATGGCAAAGATCGATTCCACTGCTAAATCCATGTGGCGATTGGAAACTCTATGAATATCAAGGTGTATAGTCTTCACTCTTCAGTTCTTCGTTGGAATTTGGCTAAATTTTAGAATAGTTAAAGTTGGTGGCCAAAGATAATTATCTCCTGCTTTCTTAGACTTTTAGGTCGCAAACGTGATACTTTTTTGAATTGCAACAGATATTGATAATGATATGAGTTATCCAATGAAGATTTACAGCATTAAGTGTATTTGGAAGTTTGTAGGAACTGATGCTTTTATGCATCTATCTATAATATAAAAGCATTAAGAATATGGCTAGGCAGAGAAAAGTGAAAAAAGTGAAATGAAAGGTAGAAAGAATGGGGCAGCACGTTGGGATATACTGTGAGGAAAAGGAAAAATATATACTATATACTAATGGGGGCCGGTTCCCCTAACACAACATTTGACACAAACTTTAACACAATATCTTAGCCATTGAAATGGATGGCTAAGATTAAAACACTAACGGTGCACTCTCTCTCACTCCTCTCCCCATCTCACCTAATCTATTCCGGCAACTCCCCTCGCCACTCTGGCGACCTCTCTCTCTCTTTCTCTCTCTCTCTCTCCGTCCCTTGTTTTGAAAAAACAAACAGAAAAATAGCAAATCGACGTCTTCGGCAAAGATTGCAGACGGATCCAACGAAACTTGGAGCTTTTTTGTTTTCTATAGCTCCGACCCTAACTGACTTTGAAGTTTGAACGCAAAATTTGGGCCATTTTAACCCAATATGGTTTTTATTAAATACTGCAGTCAATCGTTTAAACTTTAAGGTGGGACTCGTGGGGGTAATGAGAGGTATGTTTTGAGAGAATTTTTCAAACCCAGTTTACACTTTTACAAAATTATCATCAATAGATTCTTTAAATCGAAACATACTTCAGTGGTATTCATATGACTGTATAAAGACTCGATGATGTGAATTTGTTAATTGTTGCATCTGCAATTTTATGTTTCCCAAATTTTCCCTTGTAAACAGATTACACATAGAGAGAGAGAGAGAGAGAGAGAGGACGAAATAGAGATAGGGAGGTTAATTGATGTGGGAAAGAGAAATAGACTGGGTGAGATGTAGAGATGGGTGAGACAGAGTGCACCTTTAATGTTTTAATCTCAGCCATCCATTTCAATGGCTGAGATGTTGTGTCAAAGTTTGTGTCAAATGTTGTGTCGGCGGAACCGGCCCCATACTAATGAGCGGATAACTCATGATTTGGGGCGCTCATGCCTACCCGGTGAGCGGGGAAGTGTGTATAACTTCAGGGCTTGGGTATTGGTATTGGCTTGAGTATTTTTGTGTCTCAAAATTGTTGTAAAGTCCTTTACGATAAGCCATCATCGAACCATTTGTGGCTCTGCCCTTTGGGTCACACGCAACCGCTACATTACGAAGTCAGAAAAGGAACGCAGGCCTTCACAACAGCACGCCTGTTATACAAACCGCTCAAGTGCTCGTGGTTTCCTTAGACCTTTTTGCGCGAAACAATTTCTTAAGAATTCCTAATCATGGTGTGGATGGCTTGTCTTTGATAGGACCGAAGAAGAGATGAGTCGAGGTTACAATTCTCTTGACTCATGAGGTCGTGTGGCTACCTTTCTCCAACTAGGGAACCAACATGGTAAGCCCAGGACGTTTGGTGTGTCGTAACATTATCCAATCATATAACATTAACAGGCCCGTGGTTTCCTTGAGAATTAAAAATTTATAAGGTGACAGAGCATGAGCTTGTTTTGCATAAGCACTTGAGATGGGGAAAAATAGGCCAGGTTCCCCTGTCATACTTATGATTTCATTGCCTATGCCTATTCTTTAATGTGGTTTCTATTTTAATTTCTGAAGTATTCAACTCAAAATAACTTAGCAGTATGTAGAAAGGACACCTAGGCTCATTTACTAGTTTTGGAGAGGAGCTAAAAATGGTCAATGTGACACAAGTTCTAACACTCGTCCTACTCCAACTTGCACGAAGAGAGGCAAACAATAGATGTTCAATCTACACATCGCAAAGAAACAATGTGTACTTAAAGACACAAGTGAATAAGCAAAACAAAAAAAAAAGATTTTCTTATTCGAAACCGTTTTCAAAAGCCTAATTATTTGATAATTGACTAAATGTCCTCAATTCACAGACTCCTTCACTCCTCAATTCAAAGACTCCTTTAATGAGTCTTCCACCACGAGTCTTCCACCACTACAAGAAAAATTGGATATTTCGGAGTTGTTTAATCGGCACTTCTTAAACTGTTGCATGTGGGGCGGCACTCCTTTACTAAAGGCATTACGATATGGGCCTAGTTAACGCGTTGGCAGCACATACATACGCATAAACTTGCTTTTCAGCCTGGTTGGTAGATCCGAGAGAGTTTAAGAGTACTCTTCAATTTCTCAATATAACAGCTAGTAATTCTGGAGTCATTCCGCAATACAACTCACGGTTTTTCCATGAGTAAATAGCAGCTGAATAGGTGTCAGTTTTGCAATGAGGATTAATTGTCAGATTAATCACGAAATTGAATTTCCCCAATTGAATGGTGGCTCCGTTTCATTATAAATTAGGACCTGTGTTCTAACTTTTGGTCACTTTTGATAAAAACAAAAAAAAAACTTTTGGACATACCGAGACACACCACTGCTCCATAAAAATAATTTGTTGATTTTTAGTGGGAGAGAGAACAAGCACTTGTTACGTAACGGCCGATACGCTATGTAACGGCCGGTATTTAAAACTATGGGTAGGTGTTACTGATTGATCGTTTTTAGCCAATATATCCTAGAAAGCAAATGTCGATCAAAACCTCAAACACTCATGGTGAGGCGGCGAATTTACTTTAAGGAAACCGTGTGAAACACATGCCCCGGCTTAATTTTTTTCTATCCTTTGCATCTACGTTATTATTTATTTTTCGATTTTATGTAATTTCATGTTCTCATTTTCCAGAAATAAAATTGTTGATTACTGATTTTTCGCACCTAGTTTGTAACAATCTTAAAGCAAATTCGTTTTTGGAAAAACAGTTTTCGGATCAAGAGCAGTTAACTTTATCTTGAACTAATTACGCGGACCAGTGGGGGTTATTACTAATAGTCAGTTTTGATACCAAACTGACGTGTTAGAGTATTGGGTATTTGGAAAACCGTGGGTTAATTTATCCAAATTATCGGCTCAATATATGTTTCGAGTGTTTCTAAAATCCGGTTATTAGTCCGCTCTTGGGCGATCCGGATCCTCTATGAGGATTTTTCTGTGAGGAGATGTGAGAGTTTTGTTGTGGGCTTGACAACACACCAAAAAGGAGATTCAATGTCTCACAATCCCCTTCCTTGTTTTTAAATCAAAACGGCGTCGTTTCATTGGAAAAAATCTGACGGAATAGTAAACCACCACAAACAGCGTTTTCTTCTACTTCTTCTTCCTTCGTTATTTTCTTCCTCAAACTGTTCTTCTCCATTTCATCATTGCAAAGAAAGAAACCCCTTGGTTGTCATTTTTTTTCCCTTTTTTTTCTTTTCTGTTCAAACACTAAGAATGCAGTCACATGAGATATGTAATCCAATCCTATTTCTTGTTTCAGCTAGTGCTTCTGCTGTCGAAATTTGTAATCCAGTCACATGGGATAAATCTAATTTGTCAAAATTTCCAAAGTGGTATGGCTCATTCATGCTATGCACGAGTGTCATGCACATGGCTTTGAATGTGAATTGAGTTTTTGCCTTTTTTTTTTTTTGGACAAATAGTTTTTGCCTTTAGTGGGGTATAAGCTCTAATGTCTTTGATTCAGATCACAGGAATACTAAATACATGATCGTTTAACTCTTTTTTTTTTTCAGAATTCATTTAGTATTTAGGATCCTAAATTTTGAATGAAAAATTTGAAAATTCGATTGTTTACAATTATCTAATTCAAATGATTTTTTATAAGACTAACCAAAAAATTGAGGTAAGAGATAATCTAACAATTTTGGGGAAAAAAATTGAATAAAGGAAAAAGTTGCGCCAATTGAAATTTGAGCTAACAAAGAAGAACAAATCTGGGAAAAAATAAATAAAGGAAAAAAAGATTAAGCCACTTGAAATTTTAGTAACACTAACAGAGAAGAAGAAAAATTAACGTAAGAAGAAACTGCCGTTTGTGTGGCTTGCCATCCTGCCAATTTTTTTTTCCATGAAACGGTGCCGTTTTGATTTGGAAACAAGGAAGGGGATTGTGAGCCATTTGATCTCTTCTTTGGTGTGTTATCAAGCCCACAACAAAAACCTCACAAGATCCTCACAGAGAAATCCTCATAGAGGATCCGGATCCGCTCTTGGGAGTATAGCTTTATGCTTACGGATCAGTGGAGTATCTTCCATTTAGCAATCATTTTGCTTTGTTGATCATTGACAGTGGATCTGGTTTACATTATTTTTAAAACCAGTGGACTAACTTGATTACTTTTGTGCTTTCAGCTCTGGAAGGGGAAAAAAAAGTGATCGAATTCTTTTTGTTTTGAAAAACAAATTGGGTACTATTTCGATTGCATTTTTATATTAAGATCTATTTAGTAATTGGTGTCTGATCATAATTTTTTGGAAGAAAGAAGTCAACTGAATCGACATTCAAGAGGTGGCAGCAAGAGATGATGAACCTCACAACCTTAACTTTGCGAGGTTTTTGAGTAAGAACGCTTTTGTCGTTGCCGAAGGCATGCAAGACAGATAGCGTTTGGAGGAGTGCAAGAACGGTTTTGTCCTTGCTGAAGGCATGTAAGACAAAGAACGTTCCCGAGCCAGTTGCGAACGGCAAGAAGCTATTCATGGGCATTTGTGTCCAACAAATACTTTGATAAAACTATTGGTATATATTTTACTTGGTTTCTAGAACAGTTTAATATGAGCCATATATGGAATTAACTTTTGTTGGTCGAAGTTGGTGTTGTTAGGATTTTCGCAACCCCACAACACCCCTACGGATCTTGGAAACAATGAATCAGAGAACAGAAAATCAAGTAATCGTGTGTAATGAAAAATGGAAAAGAAACGAGACACAGATATACGTGGAAAACCTCAAAGCGAGGAAAAACCACGGGAGCCACACCAGTCCACTATGAAATCGAAATCAAGAGTATAAGTCTTCTCGCAATCTCTCTGAGATCTGCGTTTTCTCTCGCCTCTCTCTCTGTTTTTCTCTGAAAATTGATAACCCTAATTACACACTAACAGCGAAATAATTAGGTCAGGCCTATGGCCGAAATCACCCTGGGGGCTCCCGCTCCCATACCTCCGGTACTGCTGAAGGTTGTCTGCACCCCAACAGGTGTTTCCACAGATTGGTATCGGGACTGTCTACGTGAAATGATGGGCCATAGCTTTTTGGAGCATGGTTGGATTGCGGCTAGTGGATGCTCAGGGTTGAAACGAAACTAATTTTTCCTTTACTTCCTGTTGCTAGTATTTTGCTGACATGTTATAAATACTTGTAGAATGCCGTGTGTTTAGGGGTGTACAAGAAAATCGAAAAAATTATGAAACCGGACCGACTAGACCAAACCGATCTATTTGGATTGGTTCTATGGTTTAATAGATTGGTTCTGGTTCTAAAAAATTAGAACCGAAGCACTTGATAATTTTGTTAGTTTTAATTAAGTTTTAATGTTGCATTTGCCATCTATGTCAATAATGATATTTTAATAGTCATTTTAGCTATTGATGGACTTCTTAATCTATTTTTGGGTTGGTATAATGGTAGTAGCTTTTATGAAGAAGTTGCAATAATTTTGTGGACAATTTTTTTTTGGCAATTTTTGAATGCTAACATGTTTTAGAACTGGAAACCGAACAAAACTGGACCGGTCTAATGATTTGGTGTGGTTTGGTTCTATATGTGTAATGGTCTGGTTATGGTTCTCAATTCTTTGGAACCGTTAAATAAGGTTTGGTTCCCGGATTTGTACAAAACCGGTCCAAACCGGACCATGTACACCCCTACGTGTGTTTATAGATGCTAATTGGTGAGACCATATATTTTGCCCTTTGCTTAATATCTGTGTGTGTGTGGCTTCGCCCTCGATCTGTCGTGCACAACTCGATCACGGGTTTTTGTAAACTTTTTGGCTTCGGCTACGGTTAATCGTGCACCACTTGGCCTCGAAACATTTGATTGCTCAAAATGATTTTTGGTAACCCGTTTTTCAAGAACATTTTTTCATATTTATATCCGGGATATATTGTCTAGGTTTCGGACCAATGCGTTTTTCCATCTTTTACTGGAAGAAAAACAAAGTATTTGCTCAAAATTTAGTAGGGCACTGATTGAAAACTTATTTGGTAACCCAAAATTTTATTTAAAGCTCAAACAAAATACAAGTTGAAGGAAGACATACCTTCCATTTACACGCTATATAAAGCTACAAACTAACTAGAGGCAATAGATATTATACTAGCACTAAGCTGCCAAGCATGGCATAAAGCAATAGTACTGATTAACTTGGATAGTGGTTCATTTTTCACTTCACATGAAACTGAACAACAGTGGAAACTAAATTTATTTTTGGAAAGTCAGGGAGACGTAAAATTTGCTAGCTTTTCATACAGAATCGTGGTATCGATTGCAAATGCATTTTTACCTCTTCAAAGACTCTGATAGTATCTTACCTACTCATGACCAAGTTGCCTTCCATCTCTTCGTCCTCCATGCCTTCCACTTGCTCTGAAATAAATGTTCCTGATCGCATGCAACTGAGCGACAACATCGTTGAACCTAATAACTACAAGTCATTTGAGAATCCAAAGAAATTGAAGTTAATGGCCCCATTTGCTATCACTTACTCCCTCCGTCCATTTTTAGTGTGTTGCTTCATAAATTCAACTTATTATAAAAAGAAAAAAAAAAAAAACATTATTATTACACATTTCACATCCACATTTATCTCAACTTTACAGTTTACACCTTTCACATCAATTTTTATCTCCATTTTCAAAAGTTATCTTCCATTTTTACTCATTAACTATTTTCACATTAACTTTTCAAAGGGCAAAAAAAAAATACATACATACAAACTTTTACCTATTAAAACTTAAAAAGAAATATTCAACACTTAAAAAGGGACAGAGGGACAATAAGTTAATTTTTTATACTATAGCTTTTTAGATTATTGACTTAAAACAAATTAAAATAACTTGTAGAACTGTTTGTTATAGTTTTTTATAAGCTGGAAACAATGTTTATTATATTTGCTTGAATAAGTTGTGGAATAGCTTTCTATAAACTAAATGTCTAGATTGCCCTTAAAACTTGGGTAAGAAAATTTTTCATTTTAAGATTCTTTTGTCCATTTATGCTTTAACAACTTTAAAAAAAAAAAAACTTCAAATTGTAGTTTAAAATAATCTTGCTTTTTTGGGTCAAATAAGCTAGAAAGTTAATAAATGATTATTCAAAATAGTTACAGACGCCTTTCATTAGCTTTTTCAAGCTAATAAGCTAATAATTAAGTTAGATTACAAATGGTAGCAATAACTCCTAAATTATTTATATATATACAGACATAACACATGATAATACTGGAGGAATCTCAAATTAAATTGCATCTTTTGAATCCAACCACAAACTAAGCATCAAGAAAGCAAGCAAATTCTGACATGGAAACCAAGAAGGAAAAGGCTACAATACACACCTCTTATTTGGGTGTGTATGATACACTCCCCTATAAAAGTTAAGAATTTTTTGTAAAAGTTACGAATTTTTTTATAAAAGTTACGAGATACACCAAAATGTTACGAATCATAGAAAATGTTACGAATTATATTGCTGAAAAGTTACGAAAAATTAAAAAATATTATGATTGCCGATGAGGTGGCACAATCTGGACCATACAATAGGTGCATATGGTACACCCATTTCCAACCAAGAATGGAGGTGCTGTCTCACTCTCTTGTGAAGATTTTGAACCGATTTGCAATTGGCGCGGGACGATGAATGCGAAACTCTTGTACGGTCCACCTCCCTGGTACTGATTAATATGTCATACCCAAATCTCTACTTTTTGAGGGAAGGTAAGAACTCATTCAATATAAGTTTGTCTAAGACTCAAAATCGAGACCTTTGTGAAATTGAAACAAGCGCCTCATCATCTGGCCAGCTTACGAGTTCCCCAAATCTTTATTTTGTGTTGCTCAAGTTTGTAAGTCAGTCACAAATTGACAACCACGTTTACTCAAAAGTTTGCTACTTTGATCATTAAATTAGCTGCTGAAAAAAATCTATGAAGTAGTTGATCTGCTTTTTTTTTTTTTCCTTCGGTATGTACTCATTCGAGGCATACATAAAATGAGAAGCTTTCACTTCTTGTTCTGCTTTCATTTGCCCTTGTACGTGTCAAATGGTTCTTAGCCACAGGATATTGTGATTTTAAATGGGAGAATCTATCAACACGATCTCGCGGCCGAAAAAATTGCTTGGTACATGGGCAAAACCAAAAATTGGGTGCAGAGGATCTTGAGCATCCCTACATGTTTGATTTTCCCTCTCTGTACCCTATTGTGTGACTCAAGATCGAAAGGCTTAATGAAGACGGCGACGGATGTGGCCGTGATGGCGGCAATGGTGGCGTGCCTCGGTGCTTAAAACATGTATTCAAATAGATCGTTGTATGTCGAAGATTGAATCTTGTCTCATCATGCCCATGGTGTCTATATATTTTGATGTCAAATTGAATAATATATTGAATTTAAAAAATTCTAATCTTTTGGAATTCTCTCATATTTTCCTTCTGCCTTTCCCCAAACATAAAAGTTTTAAATCACGCTTGAACACACTCATGGCAGCCCTCCAAGGCTCTAACCAAGCGGACGCCTTTTGGGTTTTGTCTTTATTTATAAATAAAAAAAAAACTCCTTTGTTACTTTTGCGTTAATTTTTTTTTTTGGATTATTGATTTGTGAGGAATCAAAAAAGTACAAAATTAGGTCTTTTAAAAAATTTAGAAGAACAATAAATATATCCATTTTAGCACTACAATAACATAAGCAAATTTTTAGTGTTGCATAAATGTTGGTTCTGCACCTAGTGCTTACTCCTTATTTCCTGCGGCTGAAGGCCACTTGGAACCTATGATTCGTAGAAGAGTCATAGGTGGCTTCTTGCTAACCCAAAGTCGCCAAAATGTCCGTTCATATCGTTTTCTAGAAGGACGTTGCTTGGCTTGAGATCACAATGGGGGGCCATGAGTGTGTAAAAGGGGGCTGAATTTTTTCAGTAAAGTGCATACCCTAAAAAGAGAGAAAAAGAGCTTATATAGTGCACAAATTCGCAGCCCTCAAGTTAGCCTTTCAAAACATGACACGTCATTAAAAAGGGCTATCAGACGCGTGTAAACGCATAGTGACCTCAGCAGCCAATAAAAGAACACGGGCTAGCAGACGCGTGTAAACACTACACAAACGCTGTGAGGGATTCAAAAGACTAGAACTCAAATGCCTTTCTCAAAATCATGATTAAGGAAGTGTATTCATGCAATAAAGCTCATGTGGCCTACATCATGATGATTACTGCTAATGTAAATATGCCATGCATGAGTATACCTTCCCGGATTGAGCTTTGAAACGCTTGACACGGCAATGGCTTGATAACGAAGCTTGTAATCTCTGGAATGGAGTATCTAGACTCAAGCCCTAAGCACTCTACTTTCCAAAACCCCATAAACAAATTACATACACTGAAAGGCTTGACATAACCCGGAAAACGCCAACAAAACTAACATCATGTTTCCTAGTTAGTCTAGGTTTCCTAGTTGTATGTATTTCTTTTGTTGGTTTGGGTTTGTTGGTCACCAAATTTTGTAACCTAAATAAAAAATTGTTAGGGTTATGTAACTTTATGTTTAATACGGACCAATGAAAGCAAGATTTTTGTCAAATCACCTTTCTTAACACACCGCACAAAATACCAGTAAGTAGAATTAGTTGGGGGAAAAAGGTGTGAAGTCATGGATGCACTCCAAATGACTACTTTTCCACTCCATAATCTAAATATTCCTAACAAAATTTGGTTCTAGTAATTGTTCTGATCTAGCTCATACCACAACCATTTTCCCAATTCTAGTAGCCCATTCTACTAAAACTTCTTCTTTTTTTTTTTTTTTTTTTGGCTTTTTGAGCTTTTTAGTTGATATATGTGAAGAGACTAACCTGTCCCAAAAAAACACAGAAGTCAAAAAAAAAAAAAAACCCCTTAAAAATCCCCTTAGCGGTACCGCGCCCTAAAAAAATGCCTTGACTCAATATTTATCCATAGGGATGCATTAAACACAGCAAAAGCGCAATATGTGCTATATATGTTCACAGAAAATTGAAACGACAGAGAACTGAATTTGTTCAAGAAATGCCAAAAAGGGTAGGAGATAACTGTAATTGACGACAAACCAAAAGTTACGAATTTTTTTATAAAAGTTACGAGACACGCCAAAATTTAAGAATAAGCTAATAAGTTAGATTATTAGTCAGTGGTCGCAAATGGGGGCAATAACTCCTAAAGGTTAAGATTTTCACGCATAATATTATGAAATATTATCTTACCATGCTTCCTAGGTTTTATGATATGTGTTTTCTGTTTAAGCTATGTCATTATTCATCTTTCCTGGTTGGTCTCGGTTTCACTGTTATGCGTATTTCCTTTGAAATTAGAATTAGTTGAGGGGAAAAGGTGTGAAATCATGGATGCACTCCAAGACCTTTTGGCCAAAAAAAATTCTATTATTAGACTAGGGAGAAGAAAAAAACACAACGTATAGAATGGCCTGGGAGAAAAGAAAAAGAAAGGGAGGCAACTTTTTTGACTTTACATTGAACAACTCTGTTTATCCAAAGTAGTGTTTCCAAGTTATTTCCAACGTTAAAATAACGTTTAATCAACGTTAATTTGGAAGTAAGAAGATCAGTTTTAATCCACTCAATTTATGTCTAAGCGGCAAGTTAGATTATAAGTGATAGCAAACAGGGGCAATAACTCCTAAACCTTAAGATTTTCACCATGTTAACATAATATTAAGAAATATTATCTTACCAAGTTTTCTAGGTTATAATATTGTGTTTTATGTTTTCTTGGTTATAGTATTGTGTTTTATGTTTTCTTGGTTATAATATTGTGATTTTCACCATGTTTCCTAGTAAGTCTAGGTTTCCTTTTTATTAGTATTTCCTTTGTTGGTTTAGGTCTCTTGGTCACCAAATTTTGTAATTTATATAAAGGCATGTTCAAATCGCCTTTCTTTCCACATCCCCAAAGAAAACCTGTAAATAGAATTAGGTGGGGGAGAAAGGTGTGAAAGTAATGGATGTAACCCGTTCTACTGACTTCTGTTTTTTTTTTTTTTTTTTTTTTTTACTTTTTGGCTTTTTAGTTGATATATGTGAAAAGAATGATCTGTCCCGGAAAAAGCATGAAAAAAAAAAAAAAAACTCAAAAATCTCCCATGCGGAACAGCGCCTAGATAAAAAATGCCTTGAATCAATGTTTGTCCACAAGGATGAAGCACAGCAAAAGTGCAATATGTGCTATGTTAACAGAAAATAAAAACGTGATAAAACTAAATTTGCTCAAGAAATGCCAAAACAATAGAAATTCTGTTGAATAGTGCTACCCATGAATGGGAAATTTTGCTGGAGAGAATCGACACCAAGAAAGAACTTAGGACTCCTTGTTTTCGGATGGGTATTTCTTCCCATTGCCATTGTTCATGTATTCAGGGTGCGTTGGTTCCACCCCGGTTTTCTTGGATGATCCAAACAGTAAATTTCAAAATGTGCAATTCGTCTGCACCCAAAATAATCATTTCCGGAATACGATCCTCTCTAGTCCATAAAATGGAATGGACATTCCAGTTTTGATTGTTTTTGTGGTTCTTCGGGAGGATTTGGCTGGGTGCCTATAATGACCCAAGTCACTACATCCCATAGAAACCTCAATTGTGGGCCCTCTGTAATATGTATTTGGTATTGGAACCGTACAATTTGTCGATAATGTTGAGTAGATCATTTATATCAAAAAATAAATTAATTGAATATCATTAGGCATTAGCCATATGGTCGGATACAATTTATATGGATGGCTAATATCATTTGAAGAATATAGTCTAAGACAAAATTTGTCTCAATTATGTGTCTTTCAATCTCCAATGATCATAATTTTCTGTACCCATAATGCGTTCAACATTCTTGAAAAACTGAATGGTTCTAATCCCAAATAAAGATTTCAGAGGGCTCACAATTAATAAGTGCTTGATAAAATTACTTGATTTTCAGTTTGAAAGTTCTGGCAAGAATCTGAATTGAAAATATGTAATACTCCTATTCAAACAAGTAGTTACGATATCCGATTTTGCTATTTATTTATTTTTTTTGCAAGGTGTCGAGTTAAGAACGGAAACATGATGACAAATTTCTACCCACTTTTAAAAGTGAGTGAACAAAATTTAACTTGCATGAATATGGTCGATCATGATTTGCTTTTACTGTGGAATTTGCATCCAATGAATGATATAATTACAGAGGAAAACTTGGTTACTATGCGGGGCATAGGTGGAATGACAAGAAAAAGATTTCCATATGAGTTGCACGTACGTTTCATTTTTTCGTCAGGGGTTATTAATGCTGTAAGGATCGCAACAGAAGGGCTACATTGAACGAAAAGAAAGGGAAGGGACCAATGGCGAAATATACATTTCTTGATCAGTCACAAACAAACACATTTACTCAAAAGTTTGCTACTTTGATCATTAAATTAGATGATGAAAAAATCTATGAAGTAGTGGATATGTTTTTCCTTTTCCATTGGTAAGATGAGAAGCTTTCACCTGTTATGCTTTTAACTTTTTCAAGAAAGTCACATGGTTTTCGACAAGGCCTCTTCACCCAATTTTTGGTGTGCCCAATTGCCCATGTACCAGTCAAATGATTTTCAGCACCAGAATAATGTGACTTTAAATCGGAGAATCTCTCAACACAATCTTGCGGCTGAGAAAATTGCTTGGTACAGAAGATCTTGAGCATTTCTACATATTTGATTTTTCCTCTGTTTCTTGGGTAATTACAGCATTCAAAAAGGAACAGCTGATTTCAGGGAACGCCTTGTTGATGCGACAAGAAGGAACCGTTTCTGCAAGGAAATCACAATTCCAAAGGATGGCAATTCTAAGGAAATTCATGCCAAGTTCTCCGGTGGCTTTTTACACATCGATGCCGAAAAAAGGTTCTGTAGCCCCAAACTCAACAGCCTGAAATCAGCAAACAATCAACACCTCAGAACATCAGCCAAGATCAGGTAAATAGAATACCCGTGTTACCCAAACCAGACAACGCAAGGGAGAAGATTGGGCCACTTAACAAAGGAGCATTACAGGGTAATATTGCACATGGAAACAATGACACCCCATTGTGTGATTCAAGATCGAAAAGCTTACTGAAGACGGCTACGAATGTGGCGGTGATGGCGACCATGGTGGCGTGCCTCGGTGCTTACATCAGATATTCATATAGATCATTGTATGTCGAAGATTGAATCTTGTCTCATCATACTATATTTTGGGAAACCACGTAAAATTGTTTGTGCTCTTTGTTTCGGTTTATTTGTGCGTGTGGGTGTGTTGTTTGATCGATCCATAACAAAACGCCCAAGTTCTGGAGGTATTTTACCACTCAATCTATTGTTGCGCAACCAGATTTCCCTGAGGAAACTCAAGTTCCCAACGTGTGGTAAAAGTGGATGGACTCATTCCACAAGCCCAGAGTCCCGAAGGGATCACTAGTTATTTCAGCCTTGAATTCTAGCAACGCGAGTTGGTCAGTCTCATTCCTGCCAATCACAGAGCCAGAACCAGAGAACAAGAAAATTAGTCGGCGAACCAGAGAACAAAACTTATACATCAAAACACTTATCACACATTTCTTTTTGTTTGGACGTAGTTAATCCACTAGCTAACTCACATTATGTCAGGTTTGAAATTCAATTTATACCTTTTCATAACAAAAATTCAATTTAAGCTACACGAAATATGCCCCATCAAAAAGAAATGCCCAACACTGGTCCAAGCATCATTTTCGGATGTAGAAAAAGTACCAAAGGCATTGAGAACACGTTAAATATTTGAAACCTAACCAGCTTATGCTTCTTCAATCTTCCGACCCGGGATTATAGCAAATATAAGGTTTCTTGAAATTAAACGTTCTACTTCTCTGAAAATGCGCGATCCCTTCCTTCTACAAAGGGAAAAAGATACCTTCAGTACTACGTAGTAATTGAGGGGAAATTTCTGGTAAATCCCTTCGACTTTGAACTAAATTTCGCTTCAGTCCTTCTGTTATCAATTTGGACAACAATAACCTTACATTTTCGATTGTTCTTCAATTTGACTACTCTGTAGCATTCCATCCAAAATTTGGACGGAAGCAAACCATGTGCCGTCAATGTTACTTTTTTGCGAGGGTATATTAGCCATTCTTTCCAACCACCTCCTTACCCACGTAAAGACCCACCCTTTCCGTAGTGCAAATTTGTTCACCCTCACCTAATGAGGGTGAACAAGCATACTTTTAAATATTTGAAACCTAACCAGCTTATGCTTTTTCAATCTTCCGACCCGGGATTATAGCAAATATAAGGTTTCTTGAAATTAACGGTTCTATAGTTATTACGCGATCCCTTCCTTCTACAAAGGGAAAAAGATACCTTCAGTACCACGTAGTAATTTAGGGGAAATTTCTGGTAAATCCGTTCGACTTTGAACTAAATTTCACTTCAGTCCTTCTGTTATCAATTTGGACAACAATAACCTTACATTTTCAATTGTTCTTCAATTTGACTACTCTGTAGCATTCCATCCAAAATTTGGACGGAAGCAAACCATGTGCCGTCAACGTGACTTTTTTGCGAGGGTATATTAGCCATTCTTTCCCACCACCTCCTTACCAACGTAAAGACCCACCCTTTCCTTAGTGCAAATTTGTTCACCCTCACCTGATGAGGGTGAACAAAGCTCTCACTTTGATCGGTGGAAAAGGTGTGGTGTCTACCAGAAATGATATCATGCTTATTAAAAAGTGATGGAGCCCACCACAATATAATGTCATACTTACCAAACATCTCAAAACAACCGAAGCAAACCTATGGCTCCAACAGCTTTCACTTCGGTAAAGCTTTCAAGGTAAATTCTCTCCCTCTGAAATCAAAAGTTTCTTTGGTAGCCTCTATATATGACATTCTTTTTCAAAGCCTTTTCCTTTTGATCAGCATCCTTTTCAAACCCTTTCAATGCCCAATCCGGTGATACACTGATTACTCTCTTATTCTTTTGTTGTTCTCGTAATGTACATCTCTACACTTCTCTGCCTCCTTGAAACAGACAATAAACAGAGCATGTATCACCAAGATGCTCTGATCTCCCAATGCTGACATCTCCCGTTTACTCCACAGAAACAAACCCAACTCTAATTCCGCAAACCGATAATCTCCTACTTTCTCTCAACTCCAAATCCAAAACAACTGAAATTACTATGGTAGTCGATGTTTGCTCAAGGATTTCTAGTTTAGGCATGACGGGGGGCTTAGCAACACCACAGTTGGAGCAGAGCTCGACGAATATGTTGGTGAGGGAGGCCCAGGGTGTTGATTGATAATGGCGATTTGGCGTTTCGTATTTTTGACTTGGGATTTTTTAGGTTTTGGGTGAAGTCGACAAGCACTCCAGATGAGGGAAGGAGAAGAAAGAGGAAGGGGGTAGGCAAAACTACCCCGTGATAAGTGGTCAAGTGTTTAGCACATGACGAGTTTCCATTCAAAATTTTAATGGTTCCTAACATATGGTTGACATTGAAACCAATTAAAAAATGGAAGTTAAGTTTGTCCAAATTAAAACGTGAAGGACGAAAGAGAACTTTCGTATAAAGCCGATGGGATATAAGAGAAATTTTCCCTAATTAAACTTTAGGTACCTGGCAGAAGAGGAATGTCTAGATACCCAACTAGTAGGGTGGATGTGATGAACAAGAAAAGTAAAGAAATCAGTTGCTTAAAAATAGTTTTTTTTATTAGTTGTTTACAAATATTAGTACTTGTTCATTTTCCACCACATATATTTAGTGCAGCAGTGCTCCAGGATCCATCGGCAGCGGCTCGAGTGTGAGGGAAAGCTATGATTTCACTAATTAGCAAAATTCGATCCCGAAGGCTCGAACTGTCCAAGCTTAAAGGAAACAAGCTTGTAGGGTGTTGGTGAGGGCACAATGGGTCTTGCTGTAAGGACCAAATTCTGGAGTCGTCTTGTTTTTGGCAATTCCATATGACAAAACACATATTTATTATCGAGTTGTAATTTTCTAAGTAGAAGTCTGTATAGGATTAGAGTGGAAGGAATCCCTTTGTAATGTAATTTGGGTGTTAGTGTTTTTGGTCGGTTGTCGGTGTTCGGAACGGGAAGATCAATCATGCGATCAATCGGCTTCTCAATCGAGTACCTCTGATATTGGCAAAGCTGCAGGTTGCACAGGGCGTGTGTTTTTCAGAGTCTATGGATTGATAAGTGGATCAATCGGGTTATTAATCAACAAGCTCCAAAAAATTCGGATCTACAATGACCCGATCAATCGGCTTACGATGCGATTGATCGGATTGGGAATTCTATAAATATGTCATGTTTCTGGATCTAGGTTAAGGAGGTCGGCTGAAAAATATATGGGAGCCGCTTGTTTTTAAAGCCGAAAAACCCTAGAGTATTAGGAGTGGATCTTGAAGCACAAGATCAATGAAACTTTAATCAAAGCTTCAAGAGGTTTTTACATCAACCATCAATAGTCAAGTTCAAGTTGTTTTCCGGTGGATTTCCGGAAGAACGTTTGGAAGGCTCGAGGATTCGAGGCAGCGGCAATCAAATACTGGGTGTGGTGAACGAGGAGTCGGCAAGTACATCTTGGAGCGATTGTGAGTGATTCAAATCGTAGAGTAAGATTACTTGTAACTACACAATGGTTTTATAGTGTTTGATTCCTTCCCGTGGTTTTTACCCGTTTTGGGGTTTTCCACGTATATCCGGTGTTCATCGTTTAATTGTTTTTTGTTTGCGATTGGTTCATATACTGATTGATGTTATTATTTTTATTGAGATAAAATAACCTAGCAAATTATAAAACCTAGGCGATCTAGGATTTTTCATTTGGTATCAGAGCGGGTCGCTCATATTGATTTTGTGAATTTTGTTTTCACGAGCGGATCCTTGTTTTTATAATTTGCTAGCATGGATTCATTAAAAGAAAGCAATTTTATATTCAAACCTCCTATTTTTGATAGCTCCAAATATGTTGCATGTGCTTCTTCAATATTTTTTGATTCTAAATCTAATTGCGATAGTGCAAGTAATATTTGTTGTGGTGTTGAAACAAACCAAACTAGTGATGGAGAGGATAAATATGATATCGAAGCTATGGCTATCAGTATGAAAAATTTTAAACGTTCTTTTAAGAAAAAACATGATTTAGGGTTAGCCACCAAGCTAAAGCAATGTGAGAAGGAGAAAATTGATGCCTTGCATGAACTTAATGTGTTTAAATGCAAAAATATGAATCTTGAGAATGATGTGCATAGTCTTTTTGAGACTAACAAGCTTCTTGAATCAAAAGTAGCTAAATTGCAAGTTGAGCTTGACAAGGCCAATGCTACTTTTAAGAAATTGAACACAGGTACACAAGTCTTGAATGAAGTTTTAAGTGTTCAAAAGGTGACTTCGAATAGAGAAGGGCTTGGATATACAGGAAAAGCTTCAACACATAAGGTGGAAGGAAAGACGGATTTTATTAAGCCAAGTAACAATGCTCCCATTCCTTCCGTGGCAAATAAAACCAAGTGGCGTATCAAAGAGAACAATGTCAAACAAGAGCACACAAAGCCAAAGTTTTTGAAGGAAAATACACGAAGTGCAATAAGTGAACATGCCACCACCAAGCACGGTGAGTTAAATTTTCTTAAATTTATTCCTATTTGTTATCATTGTGGTATTAAAGGTCACATTAGACCTCATTGTAGAAAGTTACATGCACCGAGTACTTCAAACTCGCACTTAGCACATTCTCATGGATATGCCAAATATATTCCTACTTGTCATACATGTGGATTGATTGGCCACACAAGACCACATTGTATTTCTAATACACCTGAAAAAATAAGTGTGTGTAAACATGCCAAATTTGTACCCACATGTCATTTTTGTGGGATGAAAGGTCATATTCGACCAAATTGCTTCAAACTCCGTGGGAATCTTGATGCTCCACCCCAATATCATCATGGTAATACAAAGAGGGTTAGGTATCATTGTTTTAATTATGGTTGGGATCGAATCCAAAGGCATAAACATAACGTGACTTCTCATAAAATAGTTACTAATGTGAACCCTAAACATGTACCTAAAATTGTTAGAAGGGTTGGGGAGGTCAAGACTAGACTTATTTGGGTAAGGAGGTCGAACTTAATACCTTGTGCCAATTTGCCTACTAACCCTCTCGATGACACTGGATTATCCGGAAGAGTTGACCTCACATTTTGATGGCTTGATCTTGCATTCGTAGTCTTAGGTTAAGTTTATTGTCTCTCTTGAACCTAGAGCTATGCTTTGTGTTTTTTTATTGTTATTTTATTATGTTGCTGCTTTATTTTCTTTCCTCACTTTGCCTATAAAAATGAAAAAAGATTGTGTTCTTTTATTGTTAAAAAAAAAAAAACAAAAGAAAAAAAAACAATAGGATTGTCATTTTTTTACTAGAAGAGTTTAAGCTGAGCATAATAATCTTTGTTGTTATTGTTTTTTAGTTTTCTAATATGTTCTTAAGAAAATACCAACAACATTCATTTTTCTAAAATTTTAAAAAGATTCTTTTTTCTGTGGCTTCATTCTGTGTCGAGTTGCTATCATTAATTTATCATGAGCATCGACACCATCAATACAACATGAGCATATGTTGTGATTTCTCACTCTTCGATGCATTTAGATGATGAGTGTTGCATGCCTCATTGCCGTATGTTCTCCACTATCTCACAAAAATGAAAGATTGCTCCTTATTCACATTAGTCTCATATATCTAGCCGTTTTCTTGTGTTTGTCCCCTTGAGATTGACCTATGGCTACTATTCCCATGTGAGTTTTAAATTTATCTTCGCAAGAGCCAATCTGTTAGTATGATGTTGTTTACCTATCCGGGCGTTCATTGAGTAACCGGACAATCGGGGTGGGGTACTCTCTCTCTGAGTGTTCGCGTCAAAAGATGGATAGACCTTGTGAAGGTATTATTGGACCATTCGCTTAGTAACCGGGCATTGGGTATGAGGTACTCTTACTCCCAATATTCGTGTCAAACGGCAGTGGGGTAAAAGAGAATTTTAGTGTTTGTGCTGCTCTCTAAAAACTAAAGGAAAAACAAAAAGAAAAAAAAAAAAGGAGGATGTGACTTTGAGGGGGAGTATTTAGCTTGCTCATTCGTTATTCACATTGAGGACCTAGCTCGGTTTGACTTCTTGAGGGGGAGTTCTTTTGAAACTCTTAGTATACATGAGAACCGACGAACTTAATGAGTTGAGCTTGATATGATCTTTGTGATTCACACACACACTTTATCGTTCGGCCATGTTGTGTGTTGCATTCTTAGTCTAATGTTTCTAAAGTGCGTTTCACAATATTTGTTCATGTTTTGTCTTGATGTGTGTGTTCATGGTTATTAACGATAGTGATCAAAGTAGGTGTGTCACATGTGATCCTCTTCTTTTATTTACTCATATTTTTAGTGTTACTTTTGCTATATAAAAATGTTGTGATAAAAAATTAATATTCATTGTTTGAGGGGGAGTAGAATATCCTGTAAAACAAAAAAAAAAATTATTTCTTAATTGAGGGGGAGTTTCGGTGTTCTATGTCATTTTTCTGTCTTATCATTTTCTTGCATGGTTTGACTTCATGAGGGGGAGATAGTTTGATAGTCCGAGCGTATATGAGAAACCCCGTTCGTAATTGATAGTCTTGAGGGCTATTGACATGTCACCCACATGCCTTTGTCATCGATTCGTGTTTAATGCACATTTATGCTAGTATTCACCCCTCTCATAATTTTCTTATTGGTCATTAATTGTTTAGTGCTCTTCCACTCGCATTTATTACTTTCTCATTTATCCTATTTGCCCTTTGTCACTCCATGTCAAAAAGGGGGAGAATGTTGACAGGGGGAGTAGGTTGCTTATTGCTCTAATTTGGTTGGATGTTGAGTTTTATTTGCAGGTTCTCTACAACTCGATCTCAGTTTGTCTTTTGAATTTATTTTATACGCGAGTTTTTCATTGTAGTGTGTTTTGTCATGGAAGTGCCAAAGGGGGAGATTGTAAGGACCAAATTCTGGAGTCGTCTTGTTTTTGGCAATTCCATATGACAAAACACATATTTATTATCGAGTTGTAATTTTCTAAGTAGAAGTCTGTATAGGATTAGAGTGGAAGGAATCCCTTTGTAATGTAATTTGGGTGTTAGTGTTTTTGGTCGGTTGTCGGTGTTCGGAACGGGAAGATCAATCATGCGATCAATCGGCTTCTCAATCGAGTACCTCTGATATTGGCAAAGCTGCAGGTTGCACAGGGCGTGTGTTTTTCAGAGTCTATGGATTGATAAGTGGATCAATCGGGTTATTAATCAACAAGCTCCAAAAAATTCGGATCTACAATGACCCGATCAATCGGCTTACGATGCGATTGATCGGATTGGGAATTCTATAAATATGTCATGTTTCTGGATCTAGGTTAAGGAGGTCGGCTGAAAAATATATGGGAGCCGCTTGTTTTTAAAGCCGAAAAACCCTAGAGTATTAGGAGTGGATCTTGAAGCACAAGATCAATGAAACTTTAATCAAAGCTTCAAGAGGTTTTTACATCAACCATCAATAGTCAAGTTCAAGTTGTTTTCCGGTGGATTTCCGGAAGAACGTTTGGATGGCTCGAGGATTCGAGGCAGCGGCAATCAAATACTGGGTGTGGTGAACGAGGAGTCGGCAAGTACATCTTGGAGCGATTGTGAGTGATTCAAATCGTAGAGTAAGATTACTTGTAACTACACAATGGTTTTATAGTGTTTGATTCCTTCCCGTGGTTTTTACCCGTTTTGGGGTTTTCCACGTATATCCGGTGTTCATCGTTTAATTGTTTTTTGTTTGCGATTGGTTCATATACTGATTGATGTTATTATTTTTATTGAGATAAAATAACCTAGCAAATTATAAAACCTAGGCGATCTAGGATTTTTCACTTGCTTCCTCACAGACTGTAATTAATACTAAAAACAATAGGGGCTCATTCCTTTTGTAAGAATTGTGATTTAAAAGATCGTCGATTGAAAAGCCCGGTCAGAAAATTGAAACTTCTATTGATTATTGATTCTACTAGAGGGACGTACTCCTAGCAGCAAACTTGTATGAAGGAAGATTTGGGGGCACTCCTCTCTTAGTATGGCACTGATTGAAAACTTATTTGGTATCCCAAAAATTTATTTAAAGCTCAAACAAAATACAAGACGAAGGAAGGCATACCTTCCATTTACACGCTATAAAGCTAAAAACTAACTAGAGGCAATAGATATTATACTAGGACTAAGCTGCCAAGCAAGGCATAAAGCAATAGTGATTAACTTGGATAGTGGTTCATTTTTCACTTCACATAAAACTGAACAACTGTGGAAACTAAATTTATTTTTGGAAAGTTAGGAGAAGTAAAATTTGCTAGCTTTTCATCCAGAATTGTGGGTATCGACTGCAAATGCATTTTTACCTCTTCAAAGACTCTGATAGTGTCGTACCTACTCATGACCAAGTTGCCTTCCATCTCTTCGTCCTCCATGCCTTCCAGTAGCTCTGAAATAAATGTTCCTGGTCGTATGCAACTGAGCGACAACGTCGCTAATGGCCATCCGATCTCTTGGGAGTTCCTCCGAACAAGCAATTCCAATTTTCAGTATAGAAATCAAGCACTCCAGATTTCTCTGACCACTAGAAAAGCTATGGTACTGAATGCCAGGGTTGCTTGAGCTTGCCTCCACCTCTTCCCTTCGTTTGAACAGTCTTGGATCAGCAATACCCTCTATTTGTTCAGGCAAATTTTTCTTAACAAAGTTATGGAGACTCAAATTATCAGAAAACATGTCATCCGTAGGTCTCTTGCCCGTGAACAACTCCAATAAGAGGATGCCGTAACTGAACACATCACCCGAAGTTGACACCTCATTTCCCATTCCATACTCTACGATTTGTGTGGTAAAAAAAAAAAAAAAAAAAGTACAGCAATAAATTACTTACTCATAAGCAAATGCAACGACGACATGATCCAGTTGCAAACTTGTGGAAAAGACATTGGAAAATCATAGTGTAGTGAAGTAAGGTATGATACTCCATAAAGGTCTTAATACGAAGAATTGAGAATAAAGAACAGAGTCAATAGCCACTAGTATTAAAAGAGATTCTACTTGAAAAGTGAAGTTGAAAAGGAAACTATAAAGGAGCCTAAGGTAAAAAGAGTGGAGAAGCGTGTATTTACCTGGAGCAGCATAGCCAACGGAGCCTCTTATGCCAATAGAACTTGATAGATCATGAGATTGAGAGGAGTTAAAGATGGCTTTTGGAAAGAATTTTGCCAACCCGAAGTCACCTACATGTCCGATCATTTCTTCATCCAAAAGAACATTTGTTGGTTTCAGATCACAATGCACTATAGGTTCAGGGCAATGATTGTGAATATAGTCAAGCGCAGAAGCAACATCAATGGCAATATCCAACCTCTGTTGGAGGTTTAAGTGCCTTGAGTCCTCATCAACTGCATATTCATTCTCTTGCGGATGAAGCCACTCATCTAGGCTACCATTGACCATGAACTCATAAACCAGGGCCTTAAAATCATTTCCTTGATAGTTAATGCCAGAACATACAGTGAGCACCTTGACAAGGTTCTTGTGTTTCATGTTCTTTAAGGCCTTGCACTCAGCTACAAAACTCTTTGATGCCCCTCGGAATTGAAGGTTAAGAACCTTTACTGCAATAACTTGTCCACCTTCATCAAGAACTCCTTTATACACCGAACCAAAACCACCCACTCCAATCAAATTAGATTCAGAGAACCCACCAGTAGCTTGACGTAGACTTTGATAGGATACATTCTGAAATGTGGGACCCGTAATTCCAAAAGAGGGTACCCTTGTTCTCCTTCTAAACCTTGAACAATACAGAAAGTAGATGACCAGAAGTACTCCTACCAGGCAAACAGGTGTGAGAATTAGTAATTTCAGGATAAGAGTAGATATTTTCCTCCTAGACCCTTTGGAGTTGCAACTCTGTAGGTGTAATTCAGGTAGGCCGCCACAAAGCCTATTGTTCCCTTGAACAAAAAATGCTGTTGCATTCTTGAAGATTCCTCTTTCTGGTACCATACCCTCAAAATCATTCAATGATATATTTAATTTCTGCAAAAAAATAAAGTCACCCAAAAAATCTGGGAGTTTTCCTGAGAAATTATTGCGAGAAAGATCTAGTTCCTCCAAACCTCTCAAATTTCTAAAAGATGAAGGAATGGTCCCTTGGAAGTTATTGGCCTCCACATGCAACAATCTCAATTTCACACAGCCGCCGATGGTCGATGGAATTTCACCAGACAATATGTTATTAGAAACATCCAGTACTTCTAGATTTATATTAGTTCCAACTTCTATTGGAAGTGAACCAGTTAAATGGTTCCCAGATACAGTTAGATCCAACATTGACGAAAGAATTACAACTTCTCTGGGTATGGTGCCATTAAAATTGTTGCGATCAAGACTTAAAATTTGCAACTGTTTGCAATTTCCGAGATTTGCTGGGATGTTTCCATCGAAATAATTTCCATCTAAATAGAGTTCGGCTAACAAACTTAAATTTCCCATAAACATTGGGATGTTCCCGGAGAACTTGTTACCAAAAGAACCAATACTTGTAGCTGTCGAAGCTTCCCAATATCAGATGGGATTTCACCTGTAAATTTGTTGTCCGACAAATCAATTTTCCACAAATTGACCAGATTCTCTATCCCACTTGGGATGTTTCCACTTATTTTGTTGCTGTTCAGGGTAAGCATACGCAGATTAGTGGAGAAATTGCATATGGCATCTGGCAACACCCCCTCCAAAGTTATTATTACTTATAGCAAACGCAGACAAATAAGTGGCATTGGTTAAAGAGGGGAGGAAGTTTAGATCCTTGGCTTCCCCAGTTCCAAGATTATTATCAGCAAAGCTTAACCGCCGAAGATTATGCAACTTTCCTAGTGGAGGAACATTTCCAGTAAACCTATTGTCTCCCATTGAAACAGTTTCTAGCTTGGAGGCATTGGACAGTGAAAAAGGAACTGATCCAGTAAACAAGTTATCACCAACACTAAGAAAGTAGAGATTAGGAAAAATTAAGCCTAGTTCTGATGGTAAGCTCCCTTGAAGTTGATTCACTCCCGCATCAAGCTCTTGGATAGAGGAAAGATTGAAGATTGAGGAAGGAATTGTACCAACTAACCTGTTCAGTGCCATTCCAAAACTTCTAAGGCTCGTCAGTCTGCCCAGCTCGTCAGGTAAACTCCCACCAATACTATTTTGGAGGGCTTTAAAAGTTTGAAGAGAAGACAGATTTCCAAAAGTAGGCGGTACAACTCCTGTGAGATAATTTTTCCCAACCCTCAGAATCTTCAATTTTGACAAGGAACCAAGCTCCTCCGGGATTGGCCCTTCCAGCCTATTTACAAATAAGACCACCATAGTAAGTCTAGAAGAAGCAGATATATTGGCAGGAATTCTGCCACTAATTGAATTATTTCTAAGAGACAATATTTGGAGTCTCTGCAAACGGCCGAGTTCTGGAGGAATTTGTTGACTTAAGCTATTGTTATCCAGCCATATCTCCCTTAGGAAGCTTAAATTTCCAATGTGACCCTGATAGTTGTTGACCAACAAGGTCTAACACAATGACCCTTCGATGCCGACATCCACAAGTAACGCCGCTCCACCAGCAGAAATGGGAAGATTCGTTCCACGAACTCAGAGCCCCGAAGTGATTACCGGTAATTCCTGCCTTGAATGCAAGCAAGGCTAGTCGGTCAGTATCGTTCCCATTGAGCACCGCTCCGGTAATTCGAGGAAAGCCAGAACACAAGCACAAGAGAACAAGAAAATACAGAGAACAATGAAATGGCAAAGACACCACTGCTAAACCCATCTGGGGATTGGAAACTCCCTATGAATATGAAGGTGTATTGTCTCGACTCTTGAGTGTTTCTCAAGTGAAGGCAATGCACTAAAGTTATTAATCAATACGGTTATCAACCCAATCTTGATAGGCCATGTATCAGCCATACAAACTTTCAGGACACCCAATCTTAATTCAGAACAAGGTAGAGGTCTTAGTTTGTTGGGAAATTCAGACTGAATTGGGACCACATAATACATCTAAGAACAACTTGAGTCAAACCCACAACTTGAGTCAAATTTTCCACAACGTTTAGTTGTGCACTTCCCTCGTCTTCTTCTTCATTGATCCGATTTACCAAATACACTGAAGGTAAAAACTACTAAATATTTGAGCACCCCGAAGAAATTGAAGTAAATGGCCCGGTTTGCTATCACTTATAAGTTATTTTTTTAGATTATTGGCTTAAACAAATTAAAATAAGTTGTTGTTTGTTGTAGCTTTTTATAAGTTCTTAAAAAAAAAGTTTATCATGTTTGCTTGAATAAGCTATAAAATAACTTTTTATTAACTAAATGTCACTACTTGAATTTTAACAACTTAAAATAAGCAAAAAAGCTTCAAATTGTAGTTTAAAATAATTTAATATTTTTTGGTCAAAAAAGCTAGAAAAGCTAATAAGTGATAATTCAAAATTGTTAACAAACAACTTTCATTAGGCTTTTTTAAGAAAATAAGCGAATAAGTTAGATTATAAGTGGTAGCAAACGGAGGCTATGTCATTATTCATGTTTCCTAGTTAGTCTAGGTTTCCTGGTTGTACGTATTTCTTTTGTTGGTTTGGGTTTCTTGGTCACCAAATTTTGTAACCTAAATAAAAAAATGTTAGGGTTACGTAACTTTATGTTTAATACGGACCAATGAAAGCAAGATTTTTGTCAAATCACCTTTCTTAACACACCGCACAAAATACCAGTAAGTAGAATTAGTTGGGGGAAAATGGTGTGAAGTCATGGATGCACTCCAAATGACTACTTTTCCACTCCATAACCTAAATATTCCTAACAAAATTTGATTCTAGTAATTGTTCTGATCTAGCTCATACCACAACCATTTTCCCAATTCTATGTAGTAGCCCATTCTACTAAAACTTCTTCTTTTTTTTTCTTTTTTTTTTTGGCTTTCTGAGCTTTTTAGTTGATGTATGTGAGGAGAATAACCTGTCCCAAAAAAACGCAAAAAGTAAAAAAAAAATAAAAAAAACCCTTAAAAATCCCCTTAGCGGTACCACGCCCTAAAAAATGCCTTGACTCAATATTTATCCATATGTGCTATGTTCACAGAAAATAAAAACGACAGAGAACTGAATTTGCTCAAGAAATGCCAAAAAGGGTAGGAGATAACTGTAATTGACGACAAACATAATCGGAATTCAGTTGAATATTGCTTACCCATGAATGGGAATTTTTGCAGGCCATGGATACCAAGAAAGAACCTAGGACCATGAATGGGAATTTTTGCAGGCCATGGATACCAAGAAAGAACCTAGGACTCCTTGTTTTCAGTCTAATCAAAGAATGTTTTTTGTCCAAACACAATTTTACATTGAACAACTCTGTGTGTCCAAAGTAGTGTTTCCGAGGTGTTTCAAGCATTGCTCCTTTTTTCCAACGTTGAAACAACGTTTAATCAACGTTAATTTGGAAATAAGGAAGAGCCTCAAGCCATAACTAAAAGAATCAATGGGAGCCTCCCCAATCAATACTTAAAATGAATTCATAACTCCCAACCATAAATCTGTTTTTGAATTGTGGATGTAACTTCCACAATAATGCTAAAATTTGAATGCCTTCAAACCTCATCATGGAGGGGTGTAATTGGTGTATAAATCAGCGAATTTATCAGCTTAACTTCCAACCTCGTGTGGTCCCTTCGGTTGCCTTGGAAGATCCCCCGAATGCCCCATTTCATTCACAACGAATTTCTGAGAAATTTCTAACAGTATCAGCCGTAGAAACTTTCAAGACACCTCAAAAGATGTAAAGTTGAGTCCCCAAGACTTTTTGGCCAAAAAATTTCTTTGATTAGACTAAGGGCGAAGGAAAAAACACAACGCATAGAATGGAAAAGGTGATATGATGAAGACATATCACCGATTAATCCGATTTACCAATTTGGAAGTAAGAAGATCAGTTTTTGTTCACCAATTAGCATCTACAAACACACGGCATTCTACTAGTATTTATAACATGTCAGCAAAATACTAGCAATAGAAAGTAAAGGAAAAATTAGTTTCCTTACAACCCTGAGCATCCACTAGCCGCAAGCTAACCATGCTTCAAAAAGCTATGGCCAAATATATACCAATCGTTTTATCAAAATAAAAGTTAAGTCCATATAGGACTCATGTAGACATTCCCGATACCAATCTATGGAAACACCAACTTCGACCAACAAAAGTTAAGTCCATATATGACTCATATTAAACTATTCTAGAAACCGAGTAAAATATATACCAATCGTTTTATTAAAATATTTGTTGGACACAAATGCCCATGAACAGCTTCTTGCCGTTCGCAACCAGCTCGGGAACGCTCTTTGTCTTGCACGCCTTCTTTAAGGACAAAACTGTTCTTGCACTCCTCCAAACGCTATCTGTCTTGCCTGCCTTCGGCAATGACGAAAGCATTCTTACTCAAAAACCTCGCAAGATTAAGGGTTGTGACGTTCATCATCTCTTGCCGCCACCTCTTGAATGTCGATTCAGTCAACATCTTTCTTCCAAAAAATTATGATCAAACACCAATTACTAAATAGATCTTAATATAAAAATGCAATCGAAATAGTACCCAATCTGTTTTCCAAAACAAAAAGAATTCGATCACTTTTTTTTTTCCCTTTCCAGAGCTGAAATCGCAAAAGTAATCAAGTTAGTCCACTGGTTTTAAAAATAATGTAAACCAGACCCACTGTCAATGATGAACAAAGCAATGATTACTAAATGGAAGATACTCCACTGATCCGTAAGCATAAAGCTAATACACCCAAGAACGGACTAATAACCAGATTTTAGATACACTCGAAACATATGCCGAGAATTTGGATAAATTAACTCACGGTTTTCCAAATACCCAATACTCTAACACGTCAGTTTGGTATCAAAACTAACTATTAAGATTAGTACAAGATAAAATCGAAATTAAATAATAACGTAGATGCAAAGGATAGAAAAAACTAAGCAGGGGCGTGTGTTTCGCACGGTTTCCTTAAAGTAAATTCGCCGTCTCACCATGAGTGTTTGAGGTTTTGATCGACATTTGCTTTCCAGGATACATCGGCTAAAAACGATCAATCAGTAACACCTACCCATAGTTTTAAATACCGGCCGTTACATAGCGTGTCGGCCGTTACGTAACAAGTGCCTGTTCTCTCTCCCACTAAAAATCAACAAATTATTTTTGTGGAGCAGTGGTGTGTCTCGGTGTGTCCAAAAGTTAGAACACAGGTCCTAATTTATAATGAAACGGATAGCCACCATTCAATTGGGAAAATTCAATTTCGTGATTAATCAGACAATTAATCCACATTTCAAAACTGACACCTATTCAGCTGCTATTTACTCAAGGAAAAACCGTGGGTTGTAATGCGGAATGACTCCAGAATTAGTAGCTGTTATGTTGAGAAATTGAAGAGTACTCTTAAACTCTTTCGGATCTACCAACCGGGCTGGAAACCCAAACTAATCTAGAATAGATTATAGACCACAGACCTCGAATCACAAGTCACGGGCTCATGAATCTCGAGTCCCGGCCCCTACCCTAGCCTCGTCCAGGTGTTTGGTGAAGGCAAGCGCGCGCATATCCCTTAACTCTCAACTTGGCTTTTTTAATACCCACAATGAGACAATTCTCATTCATCTTAAAAATGAAATTGGTTCATATTTAGACTCAAAAAGTATTCGAACAATTTTTTTCTTTTTTTATATGAAAAGCAAGTTTACGCGTATGTATGTGCTGCCAACGCGTTAATTAACTAGGCCCATATCGTAATGCCTTTTGTAAAAGAGTGCCGCCCCACATGCGACAGTTCAAGAAGTGCCGATTAAACAACTCCGAAGTCCGAAATATCCATTTTTCTAGTAGTGGTGGAAGACTCGCGGTGGAAGACTCATTATAGGAGTCTGTGAATTGAGGAGTGGAGGAGTCTATGAATTGAGGACATTGAAGTCAATTATCACATAATTAGGCTTTTGGAAAAATAAAAAAAAGGCTTTTGAAAACGGTTTCGAATAAGAAAATCTTTTTTTTTGTTTTGCTTATTCACTTGTGTCTTTAAGTACACATTGTTTCTTTGCGATGGGTAGATTGAACATCCATTGTTTGCCTCTCTACGTACGTGCAAGTTGGAGTAGGGTCAGTGTTAGGACTTGTGTCACATTGACTATTTAGCTCCTCTCCAAAACTAGAATGATCCTAGGTGTCGTTTCTACATATTGCTAATTTATTTTGAGTTTAATACTTCAGAAATTAAAATAGAAACGACATTAAAGAATAGGCATAGGCAATGAAATCATATTTGAAGCAATTCATACTAAAATATACTAATGAGTGGGAACCCGAAGTCCAGTCACGTGAAGAACATTATTCTACTCACCTTTTTTTCTACCAATTCATACTAAAATATACTTTATATTGAGAGGTGGAGAGTCCCCATATCATTTCCCTTGATGTCAAGATTCGAAAATATCAGCTTGATCAGCTTGATCGAACATTTATTGCTGGATAAACAGAACAAATTTGTGCACGAAAAAACAAACGGAAAAGATATTTGGATCGTCAATTACCAGCACAAATCTATTATGTTCATTGCTAGACGGAAAGAATGTATGTACTTGACAAGTTCCACAAAACGAACGGTTCGTTACTCACCTTTTTTCTACCAATTCATACTAAAATATACTTTATATCGAGAGGTGGAGAGTCCCCAAATCATTTCCCTTGATGTCAAGATTCGAAAATATCAGCTTGATCGAACATTTATTGCTGGATAAACATAACAAATTTGTGCACAAAAAAACAAACGGAAAAGATATTTGGAACTTCAATTGCGAGCACAAATCCGTTATGTCCATTGCTAGATGGAATGATATACACAGTTGATGAGTTCTACAAAACAGACGGTTCCAATCATTGTTGTAAATCATCTTCGGCTTACAAAATCTCAAACTAGATCGAACTGGATGATAGGAAAACTGGACAGTACCTCGGACAGGCAAGAGGACTCCATAGTCAAGTCTTCGTCGACGTGCATTGTTTGCTGGTCAAAAGCAAAAATGGAAAAGTAATATTTGAAATTGTTTTTTCTCTTTTGGAAAGGTAATATTGGTAGTTGTTTATGGAAAGCACTATCAATACTATCTACTAGCACGTTTACGCGTATGTAAGTGCTGCCAATGCGTTAATTAGGCCTATAAGCTTTAATTGAACTCCCAAACTATTACTCAGTTAGTAAATTTACCCCTTACCGTCCAAATCCGTCAAATTGTTAGCTGATTTTGCTAACGGCCTTCTTTTTCCGTTACATGTGTCTCCTTCGACCCTTTCCTCATCCCTTTACCACATCATCCCACAATGCCTCCATTTCGCCGACCTCCAACTCTTCCAAACCCTCAAGCGCCTCCCCACTCTCTTTCCCTCCAACTCCATCCTCGTCACCAAAAATTCCCAGTCCAATTTACCAGCCCCGACTTCTGCGTCAGCTCCACCGTGGCGGAGCTGTTCATCGCGTCAAGAATTTCCCTCGATTACTCTGTTTACAGCAGTGGACTTACTGTATCCGGCTATCCGTCGCCTTCGCCGGTTACGAAAGGCCCTGAATGCCACCCTGTTTCCCATGCTGCGGGAGGAGATCGGATGCTGCGGACTAGCTACGGTACACACCCCTTTTTTAGGACGTACCATATGCACCCCTCTTTTTAACCGTTAGATGCTAATTATTCAATCTTAACCCTCCAAAATTTAGAGAGATAATAGGTTATTCTACTGGTTACCTGTAGAACCAGTCATCCAAAAACCTCTCCCTGAATTCTCTCTCCACGATCTGTATCCGTTGTTTCTTCCTCTCATGCAATATCATTTCTGCTCTGTAAGTCTCTCTCTCTCTCTCTCTCTCTCTCTCTCTGTGTGACGATTTTGTTTTCCTTTTCCTCTGATTGAATCTTTTTCTCGGCATTCAAACGGAGTTACAAAGTCAGTTAAATTTTTCGGTCTAATCTCTCTCTCTCTCTCTCTCTCTCTCTCTCTCTCTCTTTGTGACGATTTTGTTTTCCTTTTCTCTGATTGAATCTTTTTCTCGGCATTCAAACGGAGTTACAAAGTCAGTTAAATTTTTCGGTCCAATGGACACCGCTCAGTAATTGTTTGATAGAATGCCTGAAAGAAATTTTATTCGAAACGTGCTAGAAGGGAACGATCAGGTTATGGTGACCGGATTTATGGTGATAGTTGACTATAAATTCTCCTTATGGCTCCAGAAAATGTTCTTCATATGAGGGTTGATTTGATACAGCATTTGGAAAACTAACTTAACTTTCTTATTGCATTCAATGTCTTTGTAAAATTCATCATAGTGATAGTATGACAAGTCTCTATTTTTATTTGTTACTGTAGCCATTGGATTTGACGGGCAAAGTGAAAGTCGGCTTCAGTTAATGAAGATTGAATAAAAAACTTAGCACAACTGCAATCCGCTTCTCACCGAACCATCATTACCAGTAAGAATCTTCATTTTACGTGTTCTTAATTATGATTATATTATATTTTCATTTCCTTTACGTTTTACTAATTCCCTGTTCTTTTCAATTCGAAAAACAAAAATTGGTTAGTTCTTCCCTGTTCATGTACGATGAAGTTTGAATCTACGGACATATAGTCAATATGAGTAGTGGTGCTTGTAAACTTGATTTTAGTCAACACCAATTGGTGTTGTCTCCTATATCTTACATTGTATAAATTTCTTCTAAATTGCCTTTAAATTGAATTTTCTAGCATCCTCAAGCGCACGGGCCTAGAAGTAAAACAGTGTCAATGTAAGAGATGCAATGCCAAAGTAATTGCGACAATTGCAAACACTTAATGTGCATAATATTGACTGTAAAACACAAGTTAATGGATCATCACCAACAAACAAGACAACAAGTATCAATTTGGTCTTATGAGTCTCTGATTGTTAGGTTTTAGAGTGTCTATTCAACTTTGGGGGTTTGGGCGCATTTTTTCTTCTATGAAGATGATTGGTGCCAACTTCTTGGTCGGTTGCAAGTGTTGGCTCTGGGATGTTTGGCTGCAAGTTTTCAAGGGGCGTGTGGGGGCTAATTTTTTGGGAATCTGTTTTTGCCTACGTATCAATTTAGTGCCAATTTGGTTGAGGAGTGGTGCTTAAATTGCTTTCATTCTCTGTTTCTATGGTTGACCCCTTGTCAACTGGTTTATTTGCTTCCTTTTTGGGTTTGGTGCGGCATAAGATTGTCGATAGGTCGGGTGCCAACCTTGTTGGGATTCTTCCTCTCGTTGTGATGTTGTTGTGCTCCCTCCCCTTTTAATCTTTGTAACTATTTCAAGATTAACATTATTTCCTTTTTTGCTGTTTAGAAAGAGGGAAAAAAAAGAAAAGAAAGACAACAGGTATATGGCTACTCATTTCCTCTCCGTCTCCCTGCGTCTTTGTCTATCAGTTTTTTCTCTTCTAAGTTTTTACCCTATATAATCAGGGTTCTACTCCTTCGCCAAAGCAAATATCACCATCCTTCATATTTTTATCTTTTCTTTTTCCAGTTTGTTAAGTTTCTAGGTTAAATTTTGTGTCTATTCGTCTGTAAATGATATTCTAAACACAATACTGGTTCCAAACATAGCATTCCAAGCTTGGAATTTGCAGGAACATTCAGAACCTAGCCACAATACCTTCCTAACGCCGCACCGGTTTTCCTTGCGAAATTCGGTGAGTATTTTAGCTTTACACAATGTTATTTGAGAGAGAGAGAGAGAGAGAGAAAGAAGTGTCGGGTGTTAACAAACCCAAACACATAAGACTTTATTTATATTATGAGAGAGAAGAATACAATATGTAGCTAGGCAATGTGGGACAAAAGCTATTCTAACACTCCCCCTCAAGCTGGAGAATAAATATCACAAAATCCCAGCTTGTTACATAAAAACTCTAAACGCGGTTTAAACAATGGTTTGGTGAAGATATCAGCCAATTGAGCTCCTGTAGGAACAAATGGAGTAGACAACACACCACCATCTATCTTCTCACGAACAATGTGACAATCAACTTCAATATGTTTTGTTCTCTCATGGAATACTGGATTTGAAGCAATATGAATAGCCGCTTGATTATCACAATACATAGGAATAGGTAACTCCACATCAAAACCTAACTCCTTGAGTAAAGCTCTCAACTACACAATCTCACAAGATGTGTGTGCCATGGCTCGATACTCCGCTTCTGCGCTGGACCTTGCGACCACTGTTTGTTTCTTGCTTTTCCATGTAACTAAATTGCCTCCAACAAAAGTGCAGTACCCAGTAGTGGATCGTCTATCAGATGGTGATCCTACCCAATCAGCGTCGGTAAAGGCTTCAACACGCAAATGACCATTAGACCGATAAAACAAACCACGTCCAGGATGAGCCTTAAGGTATTTCACAATACGAAGACAAGCTTCCCAGTGTGGAAGACGAGGAGCTGACATAAACTGACTCACCACACTTACAGCAAAGGAGATATCAGGACGTGTATTGGTAAGGTAATTCAACTTACCAACTAAGCGACGATAACGGTCTGGATGAGGAAATATCTCCCCTTGATCAACACAAAGTTTCACATTAGGATCCATTGGGGTCTCCACAGGTTTTGCTCCCAATAAACCAGTCTCCTCAAGAATATCCAATGCATACTTCCGTTGGGACAAATTAATTCCATCATTGGATCTTGCTACCTCAATACCCAAAAAATACCGTAGCTTACCCAAATCTTTAGTATGAAACTGACGCTGTAAGAACTGCTTCAACTCATCAATACCTTTCTGATCATCTCCAGTAATAATGATATCATCTACATACACAATCAACACTATTTTCCCACGCTCTGACTGAAGAGAGAAAACAGAGTGATCCGAATGAGATCGACGCATACCAAACTGCAACACAGCGTCACTAAACCGACCAAACCAAGCTCGAGGGGACTGCTTCAGACCATATAAGGCTTTGTGAAGACGACAAACCCGAGAACGCTCCCCCTGAGCAACAAACCCAGGAGGTTGCTCCATATAGACCTTCTCAATCAGATCACCATGTAAGAAAGCATTCTTGACATCCAATTGAAATAAGGGCCAACCTTGATTAGCAGCAAGAGAGATAAGAATCCGAACAGAGTTTATCTTGGCAACTGGGGAAAAGGTCTCTGCATAATCAACCCCATATGTCTGCGTATAGCCTTTGGCTACAAGGCAGGCCTTATACCGCTCAATAGTGCCATCCGGATGATACTTGACAGTGAATACCCAACGACAACCAACAGTAGTTTTACCAGCAGGAAGAGAAACCAACTCCCAAGTGCCATTATGATGAAGAGAAGACATCTCTTCCTCCATTGCTTTCCGCCACTCAGACACAGATAAGGCCTCCTGAACAGTGTTAGGAACAAAAACAGAAGAGACCGAAGTAGTAAAAGCACGAAGCGATGGTGACAGATGGTTATATGAAACAAACTGAGCAATAGGATGTATAGTGCAAGACCGAATACCTTTACGATGGGCAATAGGACAATCAAGATCATCTGGATCTCGCAACGAAGGAGAAGACGGAGCGGTGGGCGAAGGTGGGCCTGTGTGCTCAGATGGCTCAGATTGCGATGGTGCTGGCTGAGATGGCACTAGTGGCTCAGGCTGAGATGGCACTGGTAGCTCTGGCGGAGATGGCACTGGTGGAACTTTAGGATGACGAACATACACCTGCAAAGGTTTTGGTGGAGGACCAGGACTTGAGGGGATAGCTATAGGAAACACAGACTCAGATGCAAGCCGATCATTGATAGTGACAGGCTCCGAATAAAATGGGGGTGACTCATTAAATGTGACGTCAGCACACACAAAGGGACGACGTAAAGATGGAGAATAACACTTATACCCTTTTTGAGTTCGAGAGTAACCAAGAAAAATGCACTTAATGGAGCGAGGGTCAAGTTTGCTCTGGTCAGGATCCAGAGCATGAACATAACATGTACACCCAAAAATCCGAAGGGGTAATGAGTGAAGGGGGCGGCCGGGAAACAATACCTTATGGGGTATCTGACCTCCAAGAACACTAGAGGGCATACGATTAATCAAATAGCAGGCAGTGAGAACTGCATCACTCCAATAAGACTTAGGAACTTGCATTTGAAATAACATTGCACGCATAACTTCTGATAAATGTCGAATCTTGTGTTCGGCAACTCCATTTTGTTGTGGAGTTCGAGCACAAGAGGACTGGTGGATAATACCGTGATCTTCAAAAAATTGAGAAAGAGTATTTTTAAAATATTCACGGGCATTATCAGAACGAAATATGCGGATGCAAGTATCAAACTGGGTTTTGATTTCCATATAAAATGACTTAAAAATAGAAGATAACTCGGACCTCTTTTTCATGAGATACAGATAGGTAACACGAGAGAAATCATCGACAAAAATAACATAATACTAAAAGCCAAAAATGTTAGGAACATGCATTGGACCCCAAATATCAGAATGAACTAGCTCAAAAGGACGCGATGCACGACTCTCAACCCTAGGATAAAAAGACACTCTATGATGTTTGCTAAACTCACAAACTTCACATGGCAAAGCATTCACACAGCTACATGAAGGCACTAGCCTTTTGAGGTTCTCAAGTGATGGATGACCAAGACGACAATGATGTTGATATGGTGACACTGATGATTGAAGAGCAACTGAGCTAGGATGAACATCATCGGTAAAGTAATACAGGCCACCACGTTCAACACCGCCACCAATCTTCCTCCCCGTATTGAGATCCTGAAACACACAACCATTAGGGAAGAATGTGACTGAGCAATTCAAAGACTTGGTAAGTTTACTAACAGACATAAGATTTAATGGAAAACGAGGAACTTGCAGTACGGAGTCCAAGGTAAGAGAGGAAGAAACTTGTACAAAACCCAAACCAGTAACATTGGTGGTAGAACCATCAGCTAAGGTAACACGAGATGGTTTACCAAGAGACTGACAACCAGAAAGAATAGAAGGATTACCAGTCATATGATCAGATGCACCAGAATCAATAACCCAATGATGAGAAGACGCAATGCAAGCAATAGAGGAACCTGTCTGAGATAACGTAGCAATGGAAGAATTGGTCTGAAGTGACAGTAGGCGTTGGTACTGCTGATACTCCTCTGTTGAGATAGTCACCCTTCTGTTGGCAGAAGAATGAGTAAACTGTCCAGCATCCTCAGAAATAGCAACTGGTTGAGCCTGGGGAAAACCATGAAGATCATAACAATACTCAACGATATGATTTGTACCCCCACAATGGGTACACTGTCGGGTACCATAATCAGGACTACCACGACGAGAACTACCTCCCCCTGACATGCGACCACGACCATAACCATAACCACCACGACGATGGAAATTAGAACCACGACCACCAAAACCAGAAACAACTGAAGCAGACTTCATCATAAACAAACCCAAACACCAACGCAAAATCCACTAGCAACCAAATAACCAACAAAACGCAAACACCAACGCAGAATCCACTAGCAACCAAATAACCAACAAAACGCAAACACCAACGCAGAATCCACTAGCAACCAAATAACCAACAGACTGATTGGCTATTAACACAGCAACAACCACATCGGCTACTATCCATCATAAGAAATCAACCGATCAACATTGCCTAATATCTACCATAAGAAATCAAAATCGACCAATCAACCAACCACTACGAAACTTGTCATCGAGCAATACAAACCACCACCAATATCACCAAAACAACCAGCAACAAATCCGATAACAAGCAACAAGCAGCCAACCAATTAATCAACCTCTTATTACTCTGATAATAAACCAGCCACCAACAACAGCATAATACCAGCACAAGAATCTATTTGCTACCATAGACCAAACTAACAAGAGTCAATCGAGAATGATACCTCAACAATGATCATAATCCAAGCAATAACAATAATCGCAATGAAAGCCGATTGAAAAAGAGTAACAGCAGCATCAACAGGTCGAGGACACCCCATGGAGTCAAAAAATCAGCAGAAAACCACAAAGAGAGAGCCGAATCTCAGCAACAGGTGAGTGTCGAACATCTAGAAGCAATTTCGAAGGCCTTCAAGCACTGGGTAAGTCGATTGAGGATGTTTCGAGTACTGTTGAAGAGATTTCGAGTGACTATTTGTATTTTGAATGTCGATTCAAGGGTTTAAGGGGTCGAAATCAACTGTTTGGGGTTCGAAATCAACTGTATAGGGTTCGAATGTGGTCGAAATAAACTGTATGGGGTTCGAAATCAACTGTTTGGGTTAGAAATCAACTGTATGGGGTTCGAAATCAACTGTATAGGGTTCGAACGTGGTCGATTTGGGTTCGATTAGGGTTTCAGAGGTCGATTAGGGTTTGATTAGGGTTCGATTTGGGTCTGAATAGGGTTCGTTTTGGGTCTGATTTGTGGATTTCATAGGTCGATTAGGGTTTAGTTGTATTTTGGCTGTATGGTGGCTGTATTGTATTGTGGCTGTATGGTTTATTTGTTTAGGGTTTAGGAAGACGATGGAGATGGTGGCTAAGGTTAGGAAAGATGATGGAGATTGTTAGGGTGGAATCAGATGTGGCTCTGATACCATGTTAATTGAGAGAGAGAGAGAGAGAGAGAGAGAGAGAGAGAAAGAAGTGTCGGGTGTTAACGAACCCAAACACATAAGACTTTATTTATATTATGAGAGAGAAGAATACAACATGTAGCTAGGCAATGTGGGACAAAAGCTATTCTAACACACAACTCCCTTCAATTTCTAGATTGAAATAGAAATTGAGTATGACTTAGCTACTTCCCTATAACCATAATATTTGCAGATTTGTATGAACTTTTGCTCACTACAAGATATATGGCTTTTAATGGCATCATCTAATAGCTTTCTTTTAGGAATTTTATGATAGAAAAGCAAACATAGCGTTTTGTGATAAGAACGGGAGGAAACTTTCGCACTTAAAAAATTATAGCGTTCAAAGTCTTCAATAGCATTCCACCAAAATTATAGGCATATTACCCTTCGCGCCCTCCTTTTGTTGAAAATTCCAATCCGTTCCGCCAAAGTTATAGGCGCGTTAAAATTTCTCAGTCATTAACGTGGTCCGATAAGTGTGCTTAATCTTCTTTTGTTTTATTGATCCACAGCCACTATAAACAATTTAACTTGTGAAATTTTCATTTTCATTGCAGTTTTTGAAGAACACTGTATTTGGAGGGAATTAAGGTATATGTCTCAGCATATTCGATTGAGTTTTGCATATATGATCAGTGATCACTAGCTTCCTCTCAATATCTGTATCATCTTACTTTTTTCTTCAAATTTGGTGGTTCTATCTTGGATGTTTGGTGACTCTTCGTACTTCACTTTTTTCATAGCAATTTTATTACGATAATATACTCTTGAAGCATAGTGAAAGCACTTTTGCCTTTGTGATTTAGATTGAATATCGTAGAGATGGGAGTGGTATGCTATTGAAATAGCAAGAGGAGGGGGGTTGTTACATCCGTCAACTCTGTGTTGATGTTTTGTACTTGGAACAAGTAAATGTTACTGACTTGTCTTGGCTAACAATGAACAAGACAGGAGGATAACCTGAATAAGTGAGCATTGTGGCTGACTTTTGCTCTGTCTTGTAGTTTAAATTCAATCCACTTATCTGGATTGAGCTCTGAAAACACATAAAAAGAATTGCTTGAGCAAGTGATGCTGTAGTGCATTAAAAAAACATGAGTATTTAATCACCGAATTTCTGTTTTTAGTCAAACTTCAACTTAGAGTAGAATTTCTACTATGATTTATGGCCTTTAGTTGCTGTGATAAAAAGCTACTTTCTATCACTTTTGTTTGCTCCACATTGCATCATCCCCCTTAAAGAAGACCACCTAACAAATGATTCAGCTTTTACCTAATTAAGGAACCTGTGCAAGAATCTAAGTCTATCTGGAAATTCTAGTTCAATAATACAATATGGAAAATTTAAGGGGAAACAAAGAATGATCAAGCACAAGTTTCGTTTGTCGACTACCAGAGGTCCCAGAATCAATTTCTAGCATATAATCAAATAGCAGATATACAGTGTCACATCATTATATAGACACGTGTATACATATTTGTAATATGTGTGTGTGTGTGTGTGTGAGAGAGAGAGAGAGAGAGAGAGAGAGAGAGAGAGTTACCGCTATTCCAACCACCAAAAGCTTTTCCGATGTTCATTATAGGACTCTGTCTGCTGTTCTAACCACCAAAAGCTTTTCCAACCACCAAAAGCTTTTCCGCTGTTTAACAATTGCAAGTGATTTGCCTTAGTAAATTACACGGGCATTTGAGGATTACATTTGCATATGATGTGTTACTTTTTCATTGGTCGATGACATCTTTGTGACTGCCTCATTGTTACACATTATCATGCATGGGAACCCTATTCATTTTCTCCTTTAACTCTATTTGCAATATTGTAGGTTTTATGGAACGAGTGCATTCTCCATCAAGAAAGAAAGTTAGCAATGTTGAAGGTGAAGGACAGGAAGTGAAAAATGAGGTAGATTTTGAAACTTTTAACCCCATGGACATGGGTGAGGCTGATGGTGTTGATGGGAAACAAAAACGGTTGAACTCACAAGTCCACGACAATTTAGGCACTGAGATTTTTCAAATGAAATTTGATTCGGAGGATGATGCACATACATTTTACAACTTATTTACCAAAGTGAGTGGGTTTAGCATAAGGAAAGACAGAAGAAAAATGTGCGGGGACAATGTGGTAATGAGTAGGCTGCGATCTTTTCATTTACCCCTCGCGTTCTAGTATCGGACCCACTCAAACATGATTGTTACAACCAGCTTGTGGTCAATTCCATGCAATGCCATGCTGGAGTAACCCAACTCCAAAAATGGTAGCTAATGTGATATCGTTTGAGTTCATTTTCCTACACCAAAGCCCAAACTTTGGATGTGGCAGTCAACACATGCTAACCGATTTGGGCTGTGACTGTTGCACCGTTTTGTGTCGGAATCAAAAAAGTTTAATATTGAGGTTAGGATGTCTTCACTCTTGTATATTGCACATCAATGGCATGCCCAGGTGGGTCACCATAGAAATTGACTTGAGTGCAGTTTGGCTAGACTTGCTCAATCGGTATTGTGTTCTGTCATTATCTATTAAAAGTGTTTTAGGACATCCATGCATACAGACCGCTATTCAGTTTAATTAGCTATGCCTTTTTGGATTGGGTATCTGTGCTCTAGGCTGAATGGCTAATGATTTACTTTCTCAGCAGTTTGAGTTTATTCCTATTCCTGTGTAATTCCAGTCAATATTAATAATAGTCAATATGCAGATTCTTTTTATTTGAAATTACAGAGTAAAAGTATTATCGTGGCATGCTAATGTGAGCATCTTAAGTTTCATCGTAATTTGGCTTTCCACCAAAGGCTATGCCACTCATTTATGTCCATGGGATCCATGGGAGAAGTTTAGATAGGTTTTAAAGCTTCCTTTCTGCATCAAATAATGCTTGCATGTGCAGACCTTTGTTTTTTCCTCAGTGTTTTATCAGACTTGGGATGCCAATGTCAAATAATCTGCAAAAGGATTAACATATTTCCCCTCTTTCTTAGATGTAATTGATATGTCCCCTCTACTCCGCAATAGCTCAACCCTACACTTTAATAGCATACTTCCTCATGGGATAATACATCTCCTTCTTCTTCTCTCAGTCTTCAGGGACAACTGAAAAAACAAAGTGAAAAGGACAAATTTAGTGAAAACACTCTGCATCCGGAAACACATGAAAATCTGCTGTTATATCTTGCACAACCAATAAATATCCAAATTTTACAGCCTGCTCAAAGATATCTTTTCCCTTGTGCTTCAAAATTGTAACCCCTCAGTACCAATTGTTCGTCCATATTTTGGGAATAAAAAATTATTAAGAAAACACAATCATAGCACCGATCTCACTTCCATTCGCTTCATAATTACTAGGGAAATTAGCATAGAATAGCGCTCGGACCTTGCAAATGGACAAACAATTGGACATATCAGAGTGAAAAATTCAGACAAGCAAATCAGGAATTTACCTTCAACTCTAGCAATGGCTCTCCTAATTGGTTACGCACACATGATTTGACCAATGCCACAACCTAAACAATAATCAGTGGTCAACTCACTAATCCCGAATTGAAAATTTTACCATAATTTCTATATTTAAAAAATAAGGCGGGTACGACAACTCACGAGTGGGACTCGTAGATTGCTCATTTTGTTCACAGTAGCCAAATCTGTGTATTTAGGATCTTGCAGGTACCCTTGGCGCACTGCAATTAGCCAAGCAGAGTTATCCACAAAATCAGTGTCCTCACTTTCAACCGTAAGGGCTCGATGAAGGAATTCTTGTGTGTTCATGGTCTCCACACCCTCTCCAGCAGCTCTTCGTTCCATTGCCTCTTGAAGAACACCAGCTGGCCTTGGAATTCTAGGTCGAAGATGTAGTCCTGAACTACTTTCTTCTTTGCCCTTCCCTTTCCATTTGGGGTTGCCTCTGTTTGCCATTGTAATACACGCATCTCATCTCAACAATCAAACTTCTTTTATGGACAAAGGGTTAGATGTATGATAAGTTCGCATACATTGCATGAGATGTGTACCCAGTTGTCATTTAAATTGGGTCGGGGTTACACTCCATACAACTGATAAATTGCACAGTTGGGCAGGTATGCTTTTACAGTATTCCTGACATGTAAAATTATTGAACCCTCCAAACTTCTCAGGTTGAACATGATAAGTAATAAGTTCTCATTTGCAGTCTAAGAGTTTGATGGTTACTTCTCACGTCCAACATGGGAAGAATTTTATTTCTCATTTCCAACCTGAGAAGTCCAACATGGGAAGTATTTTATTTCTCATTTCCAACTCCGGAGCAAGTTTCGTTGGTGAAAGGGTCCATCGATTTTCATCGGATTAAATTACTACATGTATATATCATTTACTTGAACTTCACCCAGCTAAATACCCCAATCGAAACCCTAAATACCCTAACTCTAATCACAAACCCTAACTCTAATCAGAAACCCTAAAGAGATTTAGAGAGAGAGACAGAGATGTACTGAGAGAGAGAGAGACACGAATTGCATGCGTACCTTGGTGGAAGAGAGAGGAGCAAGATCAGTGAGGAAGAAGCTCTCCGTTCGCTCCTCGTTCTTCTCTGCTTCAATCTTCCTGAGGACGCAAGTTTGAGAATGACGACTGTTTTCGCTGAAGGAGGGGAAAAAGGAAAGTTAAAAGTACTTCTCAGGTTCAATATGAGTTGTATAAAATACTTCTCAGGTCCAATACGAGAAGTATGTTCTCAATTAGTACACCCGAAATCTCTTATACTTCTCATGTACAAAATTCAAATAAAAACGACTTCTCATTTTGGAAATGAGAAGTATGTATGGACACGTTGGACAAACATCCACGTTGGACGGGGACACGTCAGATGAAATTTTAGGAGACTTCTAAGGTTGAGACTGAGAAGTGGTTAAAGATCTCAGGTTCAAAATGAGAAGTACAAAACAACGGTATTTTTATGAATAGTTTGAAAACATCAGTAGATTCCTAAATTGTTTCGAAAACAACGGTACTTTGATAAAACGCTCGAAAAAGGTATTTTGGGTAGTACAAATGAAGTCCATATCAACCAATTGTGTCACTAGTTCTCATACTTTTTTTATTTTTGAACTGAGTTCTAGTACTTCTTGACCAGTACTAAAATGTAAAGGGTGTTCAAAATGTACAATTAACTGCTGGTCTTTCACATATTATCCAAGGGGTGGTGAAGAAATTTGGAAGGTAAGGGTGTTCAACTGAATACCCATACTTGTACGTGGCGCCGCCCCTGCTCAGAGCAGCCTTCTGTTTCTATGAAATCGCCATCAACACCTGGGCAATTGACAACCGCACAACTTTTTTGCATTCATGAAGAATCGAACACATACTTAGACAACTTACCTCTACTAATACCTAAAGATATTTATCCAAAAAACAAAAAAGAATCAAAACAGAGGGGCCCTAAGATTGACCAAATATGCACAGAACCAACTAATGGGTTCTCTACTTTTTTCCAGATTGTCCAAATGAAACGACTTGACTTCATTGTGATTTATGCACAAGAACAGAACAAAGATAATCATCATTGGGATTAACAAAAATGGCAGGCTGGCAGCCATCAGCACGAGCAATTATTTAGTGCTCTGTGATGGTGCTCTGGGGGCCTAAATGGCAGCCATCAAACGGCATTCAAACGGAGTTACAAAGTCAGTTAAACCGAGTTATATACAACAAATAACGAACCAAACTGGGCAGCAAGCTACCAAACTGGGTCCTGGACAGCAAGCTACCAAAACTTATATCAATACAGAAACATCCACTAGCAGAAACTAGAATGACTCCAATTGTCCCTATGAATTTGACCAAACTGGGCAGCAAGCTACCAATTACTGATAACAATACGGTGTGCTACAGATCATGAAAACAACACCCTTCACCTCGGTGCAAGTAGCAGCAAGTAGCCACAAAGGAGGCAAACTGGACAGCATATTCAATCACTGACATGTCACCGTAACTCTCAATAACAGCATGAGTCAATCTTAACATGCTCTGAAGGCAAAGCAGATGCAACAAAATATTTCCTGAAAACATCTCAACACAGCCAAGGACAACACATCCGGCAAACAACAAGGATAATCTGGAACGTAAAATGATATCCCAGAAATTCTAGAGGAAAGTGCAGCATATGAACAGCAGCAGTCAGTAGAGAATGAATAGCAGCATATGAGTTGCAGCAATCAGCAAAGAGCAATCCTAATTATTTTATGGCTCACCTGCAACTCCTTAGGATCCTCACAGCTTCACAACTATCTCTATGGGCCCAATGTCCCTCAACTAAGCCTCACAAAACTCCCCCACTACATATTACCTCCCCTCATGAAAGAACTCTGGGGTTCAAGCTCACAACTCACTGGGAATGCACACAATATGGTAGTTTCGCACAACTCAAGTATGATTTCCAGGTAGGATCATTGCATGCCCCTGAAGGCATATCACAGATAGTAAGACTTAAGCAAGAATAAGATGCCTTACCAAGCAAAACCAGTGAGTTCCATCGTTCATCGGAACATAGATCTAAAATGTTTAGACATGCAACAATATGGTCAAGCCACTGCGTTCACAGAATAACTCAAGAAAAAAAAACTATGGATGGAATGAGTTTTTGGGTACACTACCTTTTCACATGTGCGGATTTGACCGGTGTATCGATTGGTACAATAGTGTTTGGATAAATTTTCAAACATAACCTTATAAGGTTTGGTAGCTACAATGGTTTGCTGCATTATGACAGTAGCATCATAAAAGTCACAGCCACCAGTAAAAGCTCAAAAAATAACTTAGTCCACGCACCCACATACACTCACACACAAGCAATACTCACCCACACATAACATATATGCACACCACTTGCACATCCAGCACTGAAACTGGTACATGTTCAAGATTAGCCAAATAGTAAGTTGTAGTGAAGTCTTAAAACAACAATAGTCGAATATTCAATACAAATTATATTACCTGGCTTGCTCGAATATCATCCAAATCTAGTTCATCATCTACGTCCACAACTAGTTTCCTTTTGGTCGCCAAAATTTTCTTTCCATTAATCTTCTTCAGACCATAATTCCAAGGAATATACGGTGAACGGATGTTCGGACCAAGCACTCGATCTTTTGATAGCCGGGTTCGACGGCGGCCACCGTCATTAATGCATGACACTACTTCACACGGATCTTTTGATAGCTGGGTTCGCATGTATCCAGATTTTGATGATTTCTTTTGAATGACATTGAATGAGAACATGACCATGAGCAGTATATCAAAACCAATAATCATTGCATGGTTCATACATGATGAAGGTTGTGTTACAAGCTTAAAGTCAGTGCTGCAAGATACTTGCTCTTCTCGATTGATAGCTTGTGGCCATCAGCAGCACTCCATGTAATTTTTACAATAACGATAAGAATATATAGCTCATGAAAAATAAGTGATCATTGAACCAGTAAAAAACATAAGAGAATTGGAAGTTGGTACCAGACAGAAGATCCACCGTCCCAGGAGGAGCCACAGCATGAAAGGAGCCCAATTCATAAGCTTCATAATCTGGATTCTGATCTTCTCTACATTCTTTAGCTCTGTCTCGATATTTTGGTAGCTCCGGTTCTACCGGTTGTTCCTTCCTGCACAAATTTTACCTTTTTCAGTCCCATCGTTGGCTATTTTCACTCACGAAACGAATAAAAGAAAAAAAAAATACTTCCAGAGCCAACCTGAGTGATAGAATTCCAGATCCTCGGAACTTACTCGGACAAAAACATAATTTGAAGACTCAAATTTCATAGGTAATTAGATGAAAAATATGCTGAGAAATTCCAGAAAGGAATTATACGCGCGATTATTAGCATTGGAATAGAAAACAAGAGCTTCAAGTTCGAACACTGCTTGCAGTGTCCTTTGCTGGCCAAGATTCTCAAGCAATATATTGTCCAAGTCATGGCTGAAACATTTAAAACAAAAACAAATGAAATACAATATACTACAGACTACAAAGATGCATGTATGCTACTAAAAATGTGATTTCTACAGTGTCTACAATGTCTGCATAATAGGTTTTCAACTTCTCAGCTTTTGTCTTTACCTTTTCAGACTTGTTTTCGGCATCCCTAAGCTAATTAAATATCTGAGGTTGTCCCATTGCAACTTGATCGGCTGCAGCAACTCTCACCTTCGGGATTGTTCTCGAAATTGCCAGATACTTGACCTCAGCTTCAATTTTTTGCTGGAAACAACCCTCCAACTCAGCCTCCATCTCTCTATATTTTTCCTGCTGCGACTTGATGGTGCTCCCCGTTTCTTCCTTTGGGGACTCATTACTCTTTTGGGCATATTCAAGTCCAATAACCTTGGCGTCTTTTGCTCTGAGCGAAGCATTTGCCTCTTCAATCTTCCTTCCCAAAAATAACCTATTTACCATGAAGCAATGAGAAAAAAATAGCAATGCTAGGAACACAACTCCGGATGCACCTATATCCACAGCTTTCAAATGGCTCCGAACACAACTGTGTTCTAAAGTTGTGTTCATAAGCCTTTTTTGAGAAAAACTAGTAGAATGTCTTTCTTTTTCTTTTTATATCTAAGCTCCTTAGAGGGAAAGGGAATGGTGTAGCTCAATCTGCTATGCTGGCTGCCACCAAACATTAAGATTGTATATCCTCACAGCATGATAGGTTAAGTTGTCAATTAAAGAGAAAGTTCTTTTCGGCCTCAAGGCAAACCCCCACTGAAATGAAAATTGATAGCAGTATTTTGATGCAACCGACACAAAATTTGGAAATTCTGATGCCTTTTTTTTTTTGTTGGAAAAGGAACTTGATGCCTCTTTTGCACACGTAAAATGCAAGTGTTGATGCCTCTCTCTCTCTCTTGCACATTTTATCGAACACATAAAATGCAAGTGTGAAATCGGATTTAAAAAGGAACACATGGCTGAACAACAGATTGAACATGTGGGTGTTCATACTCATAACATAAGAGAAAGAGAGAGAGGGACAGAAAGCCAAACATAACATGGATCAAATAACAGTAGTCTGAACCAGTTAAGGTTAACTCTTTTAAGCAATTGGAACAGAAGTAAAAGCAGAGTTGCCTTACCAATGATTTTCCGATGGGTGGCTGTGGACGACGACGAGAGAATCGCCGGAAAGCACAGAGTTCTATTGCCGCCGAGAGAAAAGCACAGAGTTCGTCTCTCGCCGGAAATCACAAAGTTCTATCGTCGCCGGAAAGCACAGAGTTCGTCTCTGTAAGATAACACCGTTCCGTGGGCAAATACTCGCCTTGAACCATCACGGACTCCATTGAAACCCCATTTGCAGAGATATACGGCTACAGAAACACAAACCGCAATGAGAGAGAGAGAGAGGGTTAGGATCTAGTCTTGGGGGGAGAGGGTTAGGGATTTGAGGGTTTGATTGGTTTGGGGGAATTTCTGGCGGGAGAAAAAATTCATCCAAAGAAAATTAGTGTGTGTGATTGTGTGTGTGCAGTGCATTGCATTAACATGTATGAAAAATCCTCGTAAAGTTACGATACATCACTCAATGGCCTTTCGAGTTTTTTTAGAAAATCGGAACCGTCTATCTTTTTTCTAGGAGGGATTATCTCATTCGTGTCAAAAATTAAGTAAATTAATTATCTCTACATGCTCAATCGGAGTTAACAAATTTTTTCCTACTAATGATTCTCACGTCCCGAATCTCCCGATGAAGGGGCTTTTAAAATCATACTGACCCAAAATTTGGTGAGACGTATTAAAACACCGAGAGAAACAAAATGATAGGTGTGGATCATCACGATTGTGTTGCGATCGTGTGGCTAACGTTCATTAAACTATAACACAAGACTTAGTTCCTAACCAACTATACTCAACGTATAGATTTCAAAAGTCATTACCGAGTCAAAAATTATAATGGTCAATCTAAATCGTTAGGATTTCACGCCTCGTTGATTCCATCATTGACACCAATTTTGGAGATCATCGGATATCAATAGCCATGATATCGGATCATGTTTAATGCTTCCCGAGGCTTGAAAGTCTTATTCTAAACCATAACAACCCCACCAAAGTTTTTTTTCTCCGATCGGAACCGTCTATCTTTCACATATTACAGAGTACATCATTTGTCCAAAAAGTTAAGTTCATCGTGTTTCAACTTACATTTAATCGGATAATAACTCTCTTGTAAAATTCATCTAAATAACACATTCATACCCCAATCAAGGGGTTTTCTAAATCCGATCGATATGTAACTTTCCATAATTGATTTAATCAACAAAAACTATCATATTAACGCTCTCGATTGTTCATCTGAATATATTTGTGCGGAACCTTGTTGTAACTTTTTTAACCTATTTTTTAAAAAACAATTTGCATTTTTTAAAATTTTTTTGTCCAACTCTCTCTCTCTCTCTCTCTCTCTCTCTCTCTCTCTCACCCTCTCTCTAAAAAATATATCATTTTTTTAAAAAATTTTTTTTTGTTCATGACTTAATTTTTTTTGTTTTTTTATTGTTTTTTTACCTTGATATAATTCAATGATTCACGAACAAAAAAAAAATTCACCCAAAGAAATTGATATTTTTTTTTTCAAAATATTTATTAGATAAAAGGCAATGTATATGTGTGGTATACATTTTTTTTCATGATTGAATTTTGATTCAAAATTTATTAATCATATAAAATATTTTAAAAGCTTATTTTCTTTTTTTAAAAGCTTATTTTCTTTGTGACTTATGAATCGCTATTTACGAGGATTTGTGGTTCGTTTGCTTTTTCTTATGAATATTTGTGGTTTTGTTTATGAACGTTGTGGCATTCTTATAAATGGGTTATGATCCATAAAAATAGGTTATGAATTGCTTTATGAATTTTGTGGTTCAACTTATGAATGTTTGTAGTTAGATACGATGACCTGTTACATGACCTGTTCTTCAGGTCACATTTTGCTGATGTGGCACAATCTGAGCCCTTCGTTGGGTGCATATTATATGTCCTATAAAGGGGGTGTGTATTGAAGCATTTCCTACTCCCTCCGTCCCTTTTTAATTGTGTTGCTTGGTAAATCTAACTTATTAAAAAAACATTATCAAAAAATTAAAAGGCTACAATACACACCCCTTATTTGGGTGTGCATCATATACGCCTTTATAAAAGTTACGAATTTTTTTATAAAAATTACGAGACACCAAAATTTACGAATAAGCTAATAACAACGGAGCGTTACAGGGTAATATTGCAAGAGGAAACAATGACACCCCATTGTGTGATTCAAGATCGAAAAGCTTAATGAAGACGGCTACGAATGTGGCGGTGATGGCAACGATGGTGGCGTGCCTCGGTGCTTACATCAGATATTCACATAGATCATTGTATGTCGAAGATTGAATCTTGTCTCATCATACTATATTTGATGTCAAATTGAATAATATATCGAATTTAAAAAATTCCAATCTTTTGGAATTCTCTCATATTTTCCTTCTACCTTTCCCCAAACATAAAAGTTTTAAATCACGCTCGAACACACTCAAGGCGGCCCTCCAAGGCTCTAACCAAGCGGACGCCTTTTTGGTTTTGTCTTTATTATAAAAATTCTCATTTGTTACTTTTGCGTTGAACTTTTTTTGGATTATTGGTTTGTGAGGAATCAAAAAATTACAAAATTATGTCTTTTACAAAATTTAGAAGAGTCCGTTTGTTTCAATGTAAAATATTTTACAATGTAAAATGTTTTACATGTAAAATGCTTTTGCTGAAAATGAACTTTTTTACTTTTATTTTCAGGTGTTTGGTAGGCACATGACAAAAATAAGAAAAGAACCCATATAGCTTTCGAAACCTCAATTGAAAGCCTTTCATTTCTTCGGCATTAGTCACAGCGAAAACGAATTTCAGAAATTTACTACAAATTCTAATGTTGAGGTACAAAATTAATGGTTCATACATTTCTTCGAACACTTGAAATGCTTTAAAAAAAAATCAGTATAGAGAGAGAGAGAGAGAGAGAGAGAGAGAGAGAGAGAGAGAGAGAGAGAGAGAGGCAACAGGTGAACTTGCAAATCTGATATCAGAAGGAAACCGTAACACATAACTTTCTTCCAATTGGGGTAATGGTGGATGGAGTCTGTTTTGGACTTGGGAAAATGTCCAAACTCCAAAAACAACTTACGGCTCAAAAAAGAAAAAAACATTTTCACCCCATGGGTGCAAAATGTTTTACCTTGGAAAACATTTTACTACATTTTTTTCTAGCCAAACAACGGAAAATGGGTAAAATATTTTACCAGAAAATATTTTACGTCCAAACAAACGGAGCCTAAATATATCCATTTTAGCACTACAATAGCATAAGCAAATTTTTAGTGTTGCATAAATGTTGGTTCTGCACCTAGTGCTCACTCCTTATTTCCTGCGGCTGAAGGCCACTTGGAACCTATGATTCGTAGAAGAGTCATAGGTGGCTTCTCAAAGGAATCTTGCTACCCCAAAGTCGCCAAAATGTCCATTCATATCATTTTCTAGAAGGACGTTGCTTGGCTTGAGATCACAATGGACAATAGATTCCTGACAACGATTGTGCAAATAACCAATCGCAGAAGTAACGTCAATGGCAATATCCAACGTCTGTAGAATGCTAAAATGCCTTGAATCCTCATTCGTCTCATCTTCGTTCTCATTTGGATGCATCCACTCCTCGAGGCTTCCATTAGCCAAGAATTCATAACCAAGGGCTTTGAAATCATTACCCTGATAATCAATACTCAAACATGCTGCGAGAACTTTTACAAGATTTCGATGTTTGATGCTCTTTAAGTCCTTGCACTTAGCTATAAAACTCTTGGACACTCCATGGGCTTCTAGGTTCAGTACCTTCACTGCAATAAATCTTTCACCTTCATCAAGAATTCCTTTATACACGGAACCAAGATTTGCAGTCGGCACAAACGTGTTGGGATTTTCCACATGTTTTTAATGCTCTTGAAAAAGTAAAGAAAAAAATGTTAGTTTGGCTTGGAAATGATATAGTTCGGTGGAAGTAGAATTAATGGGTTTAGTGGTGCATATATTGGTTGGCACAAACGTGTTGGGATTTTCCACATGTTTTTTGTATAATTAATGCACCTACTCCGGTTTCGCAGAAAATACAATTCTGTCTCTTCTTTTGAACCGAGGTAAGTACGTTCAAATCTACAACCTTAATAGAAAATAAGTTCATGAAACTTAGACCTGGACGTAGTTAATCCACTAGTTAACCCACATTATGTCAGGTTTGAAATTCAATTTATACCTTTTCAAAACAAAAATTCAATTTAAACTAACACCGAATATGCCCCACCAAGAAGAAATGCCCAACGCTGGTCCAAGCATCATTTTCGGATATAGAAAAAGTACCAAAGGCATTGAGAACACGTTAAATATTTGAAAGCTAACCGGCTTATGCTTCTTCAATCTTCCGACCCGGGATTATAGCAAATATAAGGTTTCTTGAAATTAAAGGTTCTATAGTTATTACGCGATCCCTTCCTTCTACAAAGGGAAAAAGATACCTTCAGTACTACGTAGTAATTTAGGGGAAATTTCTGGTAAATCCCTTCGACTTTGAACTAAATTTCACTTCAGCCCTTCTGTTATCAATTTGGACAACAATAACCTTACATTTTCGATTGTTCTTCAATTTGACTACTCTGTAGCATTCCATCCAAAATTTGGAAGGAAGCAAACCATGTGCCGTCAACATGACTTTTTTGCGAGGGTATATTAGCCATTCTTTCCCACAACCTCCTTACCCACGTAAAGACCCGCCCTTTCCTCAGTGCAAATTTGTCCACCCTCGCCTAATGAGGGTCAACAAAACTCTCACTTTGATCGGTGGAAAAGGTGTGGTGTCTACCAGAAATGATATCATGCTTATCAAAAAGTGATAGAGCCCACCACAATATAATGTCATACTTACCAAACATCTCAAAACAACCGAAGCAAACCTATGGCTCCAACAGCTTTCACTTCGGTAAAGCTTTCAAGGTAAATTCTCTCCCTCTGAAATCAAAAGTTTCTTTGGTAGCCTCTATATATGACATTCTTTTTCAAAGCCTTTTCCTTTTGATCACCATCCTTTTCAAACCCTTTCAATGCCCAATCCGGTGATACACTGACTACTCTCTTATTCTTTTGTTGTTCTCGTAATGTACATCTCTACACTTCTCTGCCTCCTTAAAACAGAGCATGTATCATCAAGATGCTCTGATCTCCCAATGCTGACATCTCCCGTTTACTCCACAGAAGCAAACCCAACTCTAATTCTGCAAACCGATAATCTCCTACTTTCTCTCAACTCCAAATCCAAAACAACTGAAATTACTATGGTAGTCGATGTTTTCTCAAAGATTTCTAGTTTAGGCATGACGGGGGGCTGAGCAACGCCACAGTTGGAGCAGAGCTCGACGAATATGTTGGTGAGGGAGGCACATGGTGTTGATTGATAATGGTGATTTGGCGTTTCGTATTTTTGACTTGGGATTTTTTAAGTTTTGGGTGAAGTCGACAAGCACTCCAGATGAGGGAAGGAGAAGAAAGAGGAAGGGGGTAGGCAAAACTACCCCGTGATAAGTGGTCACGTGTTTAGCACATGATGAGTTTGTCCAAATTAAAACGTGAAGGACGAAAGAGAACTTTCGATTAAAGCCGATGGGATATAAGAGAAATTTTCCCTAATTAAACATTAGGTACCTGGCAGAAGAGGAATGTATAGATACCCAACAAGTAGGGTGGATGTGATGAACAAGAAAAGTAAAGAAATCAGTTGCTTAAAAATAGTTTTTTTTTATTAGTTGTTTACAAATATTAGTACTTGTACATTTTCTACCACCTATATTCAGTGCAACAGTGCTCCACGCTCCATCGACAACGGCTCGAGTGTGAGGGAAAGCTATGATTTCACTAATTAGGAGAATTCGAACTCGAAGGCTCGAACTGTCCGAACTCAAAGGAAACAAGCTTGTAGGGTGTTGGTGAGGGCACAACGGGTCTTGCTTCCTCACACACTATAATTAATACCAAAAACCAATAGGGGCTCATTCCTTTTGTAAGAATTGTGATTTAAAAGATCGTCGATTGAAAAGCCCGGTCAGAAAATTGAAACTTCTATTGATTATTGATTCTACTAGAGGGACGTACTCCTAGCAGCAAACTTGTATGAAGGAAGATTTGGGGGCACTCCTCTCTTAGTATGGCACTGATTGAAAACTTATTTGGTATCCGAAAAATTTATTTAAAGCTCAAACAAAATACAAGACGAAGGAAGGCATACCTTCTATTTACACGCTATAAAGCTAAAAACTAACTAGAGGCAATAGATATTATACTAGGACTAAGCTGCCAAGCATGGCATAAAGCAATAGTGATTAACTTGGATAGTGGTTCATTTTTCACTTCACATAAAACTGAACAACTGTGGAAACTAAATTTATTTTTGGAAAGTCAGGGAGAAGTAAAATTTGCTAGCTTTTCATCCAAAATCGTGGTATCAACTGCAAATGCATTTTTACCTCTTCAAAGACTCTGATAGTATCGTACCTACTCATGACCAAGTTGCCTTCCATCTCTTCGTCCTCCATGCCTTCCAGTAGCTCTGAAATAAATGTTCCTAATCATATGCAACTGAGCGACAACGTCGCTAATGGCCATCCGATCTCTTGGGAGTTCCTCCGAACAAGCAATTCCAATTTTCAGTATAGAAATCAAGCACTCCAGATTTCTCTGACCACTAGAAAAGCTATGGTACTGAATGCCAGGTTCACTTGAGCTTGCCTCCACCTCTTCCCTTCGTTTGAACAGTCTTGGATCAGCAATACCCTCTATTTGTTCAGGCAAATTTTTCTTAACAAAGTTATGGAGACTCAAATTATCAGAAAACATGTCATCCGTAGGTCTCTTGCCCGTGAACAACTCCATTAAGAGAATGCCGTAACTGAACACATCACCAGAAGTTGACACCTCATTTCCCATTCCATACTCTGCGATTTGTGAGGTAAAAAAAAAAAGTACAGCTATAAATAACTTACTCATAAGTAAATGAAACGACGACATGATCCAGTTGCAAACTTGTGGAAAAGACATTGGAAAATCACAGCGTAGTGAAGTAAGGTATGATACTCCATAAAAGGTCTTCATACGAAGAACTGAGAATAAAGAACAAAGTCAATAGCCACTCGTATTGAAAGAGATTGGAGAAGCGAATACTTGAAAAGTGAAGTTGAAAAGGAAACTATAAAGGAGCCTAAGGTAAATAGATTGGAGAAGCGTGTATTTACCTGGAGCAGCATAGCCAATGGAGCCTTTTATGCCAATAGAACTTGATAGATCATGAGATTGAGAGGGGTTAAAGATGGCTTTTGGAAAGAATTTTGCCAACCCGAAGTCACCTACATGTCCAGTCATTTCTTCATCCAAAAGAACATTTGTCGGTTTCAGGTCACAATGCACTACAGGTTCAGGGCAATGATTGTGAATATAGTCAAGAGCAGAAGCAACATCAATGGCAATGTCCAACCTCTGTTGGAGGTTTAAGTGCCTTGAGTCCTCATTAACTGCATATTCATTCTCTTGCGGATGAAGCCACTCATCTAGGCTCCCATTGACCATGAACTCATAAACCAGGGCCTTAAAATCATTTCCTTGATAGTCAATGCCCGAACATACAGTGAGCACCTTCACAAGGTTCCGGTGTTTCATGTTCTTTAAGGCCTTGCACTCAGTGACAAAACTCTTTGATGCCCCTCGGAATTGAAGGTTTAGAACCTTTACTGCAATAACTTGTCCATCTTGATCAAGAACTCCTTTATACACCGAACCAAAACCACCCACTCCAATCAAATTAGCTTTAGAGAACCCACTAGTAGCTTGACGTAGACTTTGATAGGATACATTCTGAAATGTGGTACCCTTAATTCCAAAAGAGGGTACCCTTGTTCTCCTTCTAAACCTAGAACAATACAGAAAGTACATGACCAGAAGTACTCCTACAAGGCAAACAGGTGTGAGAATTACTAATTCCAGGATAAGAGTAGATATTTTCCTGCTAGACCCTTTAGAGTTGCAACTCTGTAGGTGTAATTCAGGTAGGCCGCCACAAAGCCTATTGTTCCCTTGAACAAAAAATGTTGTTGCATTCTTGAAGATTCCTCTTTCTGGTACCATACCCTCAAAATCATTCAATGATATATTTAATTTCTGCAAAAAAATAAAGTCACCCAAAAAACCTGGGAGTTTTCCTGAGAAATTATTGCAAGAAAGATCTAGTTCCTCCAAACCTCTCAAATTTCTAAAAGATGAAGGAATGGTCCCTTGGAAGTTATTAGCCTCCACATACAACAAGCTCAATTTCACACAGCCGCCGATGGTCGATGGAATTTCACCAGACAATATGTTATTAGAAACATCCAGTACTTCTAGATTTATATTAGTTCCAACTTCTATTGGAAGTGCACCAGTTAAATGGTTCTCAGACACAGTTAGATTCAACATTGATGAAAGAATTACAACTTCTCTAGGTAAGGTACCATTAAAATTGTTGCGATCAAGACTTAAAATTTGCAACTGTTTGCAATTTCCGAGATTTGCTGGGATGTTTCCATCAAAATAATTTCCTTCTAAATAGAGATGGGATAACAAACTTAAATTTCCCATAAACATTGGGATGTTCCCGGAGAACTTGTTACCGGAAAGATCCAATTGTTGTAGCAGTTGAAGCTTCCCAATACCAGATGGGATTTCACCTATAAATTTGTTGTTCCACAAATCAATTCTCTCCAAATTGACCAGATTCTCTATCCCACTTGGGATGTTTCCACTTATTTTGTTGTTGTCCAGGGTAAGTATACGCAGATTAGTGGAGAAATTGCATATGGCATCTGGCAACACCCCTCCAAAGTTATTACTATTTATTTCAAACATAGACAAATTAGTGGCATTGGTTAAAGAGGGGAGGAAGTCTAGATCCTTAGCATCCGCAGTTCCAAGATTATTAATAAACAAGCCTAAGCGTTGAAGATTATGCAACTTTCCTAGTGGAGGAACATTTCCAGTAAAGCTATTTTGTCCCATTGAAACAGTTTCTAGCGTGGAGGCATTGGACAGTGAAAAAGGAACTGATCCAGTAAACAAGTTACTACTAAGACCAAGAAATACGAGATTAGGAAGAATTATGCCTAGTTCTGGTGGTAAGCTCCCTTGAATTCGATTGTCTCCCACATCAAGCGCTTGGATAGAGGAAAGATTGAAGATTGAGGAAGGAATTGTACCAACTAACCTGTTACTTCCCATTCCAAAAGTTCTAAGGCTCGTCAGTCTGCCCAGCTCGTCAGGTAAATTCCCACCAATACTATTGAAGGGGGCATTGAATTCTTGAAGAGATGATAGATTTCCCAAAGTACTCGGTACAACTCCTGTGAGATAGTTTTTCCCAACAAAAAGTATCATCAGTTTTGACAAGGAACCGAGCTCCTCCGGGATTCGTCCTTCCAGGCTATTGTTAGCTAAGGCCACCTTAGTAAGTCTAGAAGCAGCAGATATATTGGCGGGAATTCTGCCGCTAATTGAATTATTGCTGAGACACAATATTTGGAGTCTCCACAAACGGCCGAGTTCTGGAGGGATTTGCTGACTCAAGCTATTGTTACTCAGCCATATCTTCCTAAGGAAGCTTAAATTTCCAATGTGAGGTGAAATGGGCCCTGATAGTTGTTGACCAGCAAGGTCTAACACAATGACCCTCCGGTGCCGATGTCCACATGATACGCCGCTCCACTGGCAGAAATGGAAAGATTCGTTCCACGAACTCAGAGCCCCGAAGTGATTGCCGGTAATTTCCGCCTTGAATGCAAGCAAGGCTAATCGGTCAGTCTCATTCCCACTGAGCACCGCTCCGGCAATTCGAGGAAAGCCAGAACACAAGCACAAGAGAACAAGAAAATACAGAGAACGATCAAATGGCAAAGACGCCACTGCTAAACCCATCTGGGGATTGGAAACTCCCTATGAATATGAAGGTGTATTGTCTTGACTCTTGAGTGTTTCTCAAGTGAAGGCAATGCACTTAAGTTATTAATCCAATCTTGATAGGCATACAAACTTTCAGGACACCCAAGTCTTTTCCCCAGTCTTCGTCATGTCACCTTTTCCCATTTTGTATCTTTGTGTTTTTTTCTTCTCCTTAGTCTAATCAAAGATAAAGGTCATGCATGATTTGTAGACCTCCTTGATTCGGGGAACAGTAAGAACAAGGTGGAGGTCTTAGTTTGTTGGGAAATTCAGACTGAATTGGGACCACATAATACATCTAAGAACAACTTGAGTCAAATTTTCCACAACGTTTAGTTGTGCACTTCCCTCGTCTTCTTCTTCATTGATCCGATTTACCAAATACACTGAAGCTAAAAACTACTAAATATTTGAGCACCCCGAAGAAATTGAAGTAAATGGCCCGGTTTGCTATCACTTATAAGTTAATTTTTTAGATTATTGGCTTAAACAAATTAAAATAAGTTGTTGTTTGTTGTAGCTTTTTATAAGTTCTAAAAAAAAAAAAATATTATCATGTTTGCTTGAATAAGCTATAAAACAACTTTTTATTAACTAAATGTCACTAATTGAATTTTAACAACTTAAAATAAGCAAAAAAGCTTCAAATTGTAGCTTAAAATAATTTAATATTTTTTTGTCAAAAAAGCTAGAAAAGCTAATAAGTGATAATTCAAAATTGTTGACAAACAACTTTCATTAGGCTTTTTTAAGAAAATAAGCGAATAAGTTAGATTATAAGTGGTAGCAAACGGAGGCTATGTCATTATTCATGTTTCCTAGTTAGTCTAGGTTTCCTGGTTGTACGTATTTCTTTTGTTGGTTTGGGTTTGTTGGTCACCAAATTTTGTAACCTAAATAAAAAAATGTTAGGGTTATGTAACTTTATGTTTAATACGGACCAATGAAAGCAAGATTTTTGTCAAATCACCTTTCTTAACACACCGCACAAAATACCAATAAGTAGAATTAGTTGGGGGAAAAAGGTGTACGTGAAGTCATGGATGCACTCCAAATGACTACTTTTCCACTCCATAATCTAAATATTCCTAACAAAATTTGGTTCTAGTAATTGTTCTGATCTAGCTCATACCACAACCATTTTCCCAATTCTAGTAGCCCATTCTACTAAGGGCGAAGGAAAAAACACAACGTATAGAATGGGAAAGGTGATATGATGAAGACTAGGGAAAGGAAAAAGAAAGGGAGGCAACTTTTTTGGAGTTTTTTTACTTTACATTGAACAGCTGTGTGTGTCCAAAGTTATTTCTTGCAATGCTCATTTTTTCCAAATTTAAAACAACGATTAATCCGATTTACCAATTTGGAAGTAAGAAGATCAGTTTTTGTTCACTCTGGTTCATATCTAAGCGGAAAATTTTTTATTCTATGTCGTTATTCATCTTTCCTGGTTGGTCTCGATTTCACTGTTATGCGTATTTCCTTTGAAATTATAATTATAATTAGAATTAGAATTAGTTGAGGGGAAAAGGTGTGAAACCATGGATGCACTCCAAGACTTTTTGGCCAAAAAAAATTCTTTGATTAGACTAGGGAGAATAAAACAACACAACGTATAGAATGGCCTGGGAGAAAAGAAATAAAAAGGGAGGAACTTTTTTGAACTTTTTTTACTTTGTTACATTGAACAACTCTGTTTATCCAAAGTAGTGTTTCCAAGTTGTTTCCAACGTTAAAATAACGTTTAATCAACGTTAATTTGGAAGTAAGAAGATCAGTTTTAATCCACTCAATTTATGTCTAAGCGGCAAGTTAGATTATAAGTGGTAGCAAACAGGGGCAATAACTCCTAAACCTTAAGATTTTCACCATGTTAGCTGATAAGTGCGTAAATGTGCCCATTTACGCTCCCTAATTTACACTTGTTATGTATATTTATTTTATTGTTTGGAGTGTGATACTTGTTCTTTGCGTTTCAGGACTCGATGCTAAATTATTGAAATATGGAGTTAAAGTCGAATGCCGTGGAGACGAAAGCGCACATCTTTGTGGATTGGTCGACTCATGTCACACATGCATCAAGAAATTCTTAGGAGCTAAGGCAATTAAAATTGGAAAGAGGACATCCTAGTCAAAGTCAGATTTTTGCCAAGGATTTGGTTTCCTATTATAAGGAATCTCGGCAAAAGCATGGCCAATGGGAATTTGGTAATGATGAAGGAATATAGATATATGCAGTAGCAACAAAAATAAAGGGGCGGTGGAATCCATGTTCAATTGGAAAAGGAAATTGTGCAATCCATGTTCAAACTGGAAAAGGGAATTGTGCTATAAGGAAATAAATAATGATCATCACAATTTCCTTTTTACCTTGAGACACACGGCTGGGTAGTCTATAAAAGGGAGAATAGAGTTCGTTCTTTGAGATCACGGTCGAACAGCAACAAATTGGAGCAATGGTTTTTCTTTCGATGGCCAACTAAACCTCTCTTCTAGGGGGAAGATGAAGCCCCGGTTCAAGTAACTCTGTGTATGTGTAGGTTTTGGATTATTATTTCGAATCGATTGATTAACTAGAACTCTTTTTCATTGTGATCGAATGAATTATTTTAATGATTTCATCTGTTGAGTATTTGTGTACTAGTTTGCAAATACCAAGTTAATCAATAGTTTTCAATGTTTGTGCTTGGGTGATTGAGATGGGTTATGCTCGTAAGACGGATCGTGCCACTGGACAGTCCGTGAAAGAGACGGGTTGTGCCAGCGAGACGGTCCGTGCTATGGGATAGTCCATGCCTGTTGGCAACACAATTATTTTCTAGACGAATATTGATAGGATTTGCAAGTCCTAGCAATATTCCTTCATGATTCGAAATTTTATTCCTAACCTATACATCACTTAGTTACGTGGTCGGGGTGGATTCGGAACCCTAGATCCTCTCTCCATTAATTTCACCCAATTTATTGTTATTGCTCTTTTTATTTTAGTAATTTACAAAATCAATCACTCAATCTCTTTTTCCGAATTAAAATATAAATTAATCGAAGTTAACGTAATTTAGCCAAATTATCTCCGCGGATCGACCTCGGACTTGACCACTGTTCTTCTGAATAAGGGTTAATTCCTTGCTTTTATAAATATATTTTTGGTGTGAAAAACGACCTACCATTAGCATAATATTAAGAAATATTATCTTACCAAGTTTTCTAGGTTATAATATTGTGTTTTATGTTTTCTAGGTTATAGTATTGTGTTTTATGTTTTCTTGGTTATAATATTGTGATTTTCACCATGTTTCTTAGTAAGTCTAGGTTTCCTTTTTATTAGTATTTCCTTTGTTGGTTCAGGTCTCTTGGTCACCAAATTTTGTAATTTATATAAAGGCATGTTCAAATCGCCTTTCTTTCCACACCCCAAAGAAAACCAGTAAATAGAATTAGCTGGGGGAGAAAGGTGTGAAAGTCATGGATGTAGCCCGTTCTACTAACTTCTGTTTTTTTTTTTTTTTTTTTACTTTTTGGCTTTTTAGTTGATGTATGTGAAAAGAATGATCTGTCTCGGAAAAAGCATGAAAAAAAAAAAACTCAAAAATCTCCCAAGCGGAACAGCGCCTAGATAAAAAATGCCTTGAATCAATGTTTGTCCACAAGGATGAAGCACAGCAAAAGTGCAATATATATATGCTATGTTAACAGAAAATAAAAACGTGATAGAACTGAATTTGCTCAAGAAATGCCAAAATAATAGGAATTCTGTTGAATAGTGCTACCAATGAATGGGAAATTTTGCTGGAGAGAATCGAGACCAAGAAAGAACTTAGGACTCCTTGTTTTCGGATGGGTATTTCTTCCCATTGCCATTGTTCATGTAGTCAGGGTGCGTTGGTTCCACCCCGGTTTTCTTGGACGATCCAAACCGTAAATTTCAAAATGTGCACTTCGTCTGCACCCAAAATAATCATTTCCGGAATACGATCCTCTCTAGTCCATAAAATGGAATGGACATTCCAGTTTTGATTGTTTTTGTGGTTCTTCGGGAGGATTTGGCCGGGTGCCTATAATGAACCAAGTCACTACACCCCATAGAGACCTCAATTGTGGGCCCTCTGTAATATGTATTTGGTATTGGAACCGTACAATTTAATTTGTCGAAAATGTTGAGTAGATCATTTATATCAAAAAAAAAATTAATTGAATATCTGTAGCCATATGGTCGGATACAATTTATATGGATGGCTAATATCATTTGAAGAATACAATCTAAGGCAAAATTTGTCTCAATTATGTGTCTTTCAATCTCCAATGATCAAAATTTTCTGTACCCATAATGCGCTCAACGTTCTTGAAAAATTGAATGGTTCTGATCCCAAATAAAGATTTCAGAGGGCCCACAATTAATAAGTGCTTGATAAAATTACTTGATTTTCAGTTTGAAAGTTCTGGCAAGAATCTGAATTGAAAATATGTAATACTCCTATTCAAACAAGTAGTTACGATATCCGATTTTGCTATTTATTTGTTTTTTTTGCAAGGTTAGTCGAGATAAGAACGGAAACATGATGAAAAATTTCTACCCACTTTTAAAAGTGAGTGAACAAAATTTAACTTGCATGAATATGGCCGATCATGATTTGCTTTTACTGTGGAATTTGCATCCAATGAATGATATAATTACAGAGGAAAACTTGGTTACTATGCGGGGCATAGGTGGAAAGACAAGAAAAAGATGTCCATATGAGTTGCACTTGCACGTACGTTTCATTTTTTCGTCCGGTGTTATTAATGCTGTAAGGATCGCAACAGAAGGGCTACATTGAACGAAAAGAAAGGGAAGGGACCAATAGCGAAATATACATTTCTCGATCAGTCACAAACAAACACATTTACTCAAAAGTTTGCTACTTTGATCATTAAATTAGATGATGAAAAAATCTATGAAGTATTGGATATGTTTTTCCTTTTCCATTGGTAAGATGAGAAGCTTTCACCTGTTATGCTTTTAACTTTTTCAAGAAAGTCACATGGTTTTCGACGAAGCCTCTTCACCCAATTTTCGGTGTGCCCAATTGCCCATGTACCAGTCAAATGGTTTTCAGCACTAGAATAATGTGACTATCGGAGAATCTCTCAACACAATCTTGCGGCTGAGAAAATTGCTTGGTACAGAGGATCTTGAGCATTTCTACATATTTGATTTTTCCTCTATTTCTTGGGTAATTATAGCATTAAAAAAGGAACAGCTGATTTCAGGGAACGCCTCGTTGATGCGACAAGAAGGAACCGTTTCTGCAAGGAAATCACAATTCCAAAGGATGGCAATTCTAAGGAAATTCATGCCAAGTTCTCCGGTGGCTTTTTACACATCGATGCCGAAAAAAGGTTCTGTGGCCCCAAACTCAACAGCCTGAAATCAGCAAACAATCAACACCTCAGAACATCAGCCAAGATCAGGTAAATAGAATACCCGTGTTACCCAAACCAGACAACGCAAGGGAGAAGATTGGGCCACTTAACAAAGGAGCATTACAGGGTAATATTGCACATGGAAACAATGACACCCCATTGTGTGATTCAAGATCGAAAAGCTTAATGAAGACGGCTACGAATGTGGCGGTGATGGCGACCATGGTGGCGTGCCTCGGTGCTTACATCAGATATTCATATAGATCATTGTATGTCGAAGATTGAATCTTGTCTCATCATACTATATTTGATGTCAAATTGAATAATATATTGAATTTAAAAAATTCTAATCTTTTGGAATTCTCTCATATTTTCCTTCTACCTGTCCTCAAACATAAAAGTTTTAAATCACGCTCGAACACACTCAAGGCAGCCCTCCAAGGCTCTAACCAAGCGGACGCCTGTTAGGTTCTGTCTTTATTAAAAAAATCTCATTTGTTACTTTTGCGTTGAACTTTTTTTGGATTATTGGTTTGTGAGGAATCAAAAAATTACAAAATTATGTCTTTTACAAAATTTAGAAGAACAATAAATATATCCATTCTAGCACTACAATAACATAAGAAAATTTTTAGTGTTGCATAAATGTTGGCTCTACACCTAGTGCTTACTCCTTATTTCCTGCGGCTGAAGGCCACTTGGAACCTATGATTTGTAGAAGAGTCATAGGTGGCTTCTGAAAGGAATCTTGCTAACCCAAAGTCGTCAAAATGTCCATTCATATCGTTTTCTAGAAGGACGTTGCTTGGCTTGAGATCACAATGGACAAATAGATCCCTAACAACGATTGTGCAAATAACCAATCGCAGAAGTAACATCAATGGCAATATCTAACGTCCGTAGAATGCTAAAATGCCTTGAATCCTCATTCCCCTCATCTTCGTTCTCATTTGGATGCAACCACTCCTCGAGGCTTCCATTAGCCATGAATTCATAACCAAGGGCTTTGAAATCATTACCCTGATAGTCAATACTCAAACATGTTGCGAGAACTTTTACAAGATTTTGATGTTTGATGCTCTTTAAGTCCTTGCACTTGGCTATAAAACTCTTGGACGCTCCACGAGCTTCTAGGGTCAGTACCTTCACTGCAATAAATCTTTCACCTTCATCAAGAATTCCTTTATACACGGAACCAAGATTTGCAGTCGACGCAAACGTGTTGGGATTTTGCACATGGTTTTAATGCTCTTGAAAAAGTAAAGAAAAAAGTGTTAGTTTGGCTTGGAAATGATATAGTTCGGTGGAAGTAGAATTAATGGGTTTAGTGGTGCATATATTGGTTGGCAAGTATTGGTGAGAGTGTGTGAGAGGTAAAAATACAAGTGAGCATAGCTTGAGTTGGTGTTTGGTTCTTTTTACTTCTTTGCAATGGAAATAATTGTGTGCGAGCGTGCCAGAGAGAGTTTCAATCTCCTCCCTCAGATTAACTTTGGAAAAACCAAATCTAATCAGGCGATTGTGTTTTATTGGTTCAATTACCTCAATTAAGAGGATTTTTTCAACAAGTGAAGAAATGAAACCAACAAACTTAGGAAATCGAAGAACAAAAAGAAACAAGACACTTCGATCAATGAATCAAAGGTAAACTTACTTCGAAATTGTCTCCAACTTCAGATACAAGAGCTTCAAACTGGTGATTGTTACAGGAACAATCGAGATTAATCCTAAACTACTTCCTAATCTACTTCGAACTGAGTTCGAGATCCTAAAACTACTTCGAACTGAGTTCGAATTCCTAAACTACTTTGCCAATGAACAAACCAAGCATCAGTTTTTTGATAGCTGTTTGTTGAAGATTTGTCCGGGGGGGTTTTTCACTCTTCAATTTCTTCTATTTATAGACGCTGCTTGCAATTTGAACTTCCCGCTCAATGAATTTGAACATTGGCTTGTTTCGAATTCCAACTTCCATTGGCAGTTGCTTTCTCCTCCACGTTTGAACTTGAATCTTTCTAATTCTTCCTCCAGAAGCTCTGATTTTGAATCTGTGCAGTTTATTAAAACAAACTCGAATGAGTTGTACGTTAAAGTGAATAATTGTCTCTTAATGAGCACTCCACGTGTTATAACTGTCAATTTGCTTTGTTTCCCAAGTTCACACGTGGAGTTCATATGTTTAGAAGTTAAAATCATGGCTTCGAAACCACCCTTCACGTCAGTAATGGCTTGTAACTGCCAATAACTGTTTTTTCATCTTTAACCATAATACGACATCGTATTGAGCCATTTATATTATTTTAATCCAGTGTGTCTTTATCAACAGGTAATTGCCAACGTTTGGCATTTTCAATTACGTGTCAATCGATTATTGGATTTGTTAATTTTATATGTAAACATACCCCCCACATTAACATCTTTGTTCAAGGGATTTGAATAAGTGTTAATGTGCCCTTTGCCGCTTCGAATTCCTGTCAACTTCCAAAGCAGAAGTTATTGGCAGTTCTCAACACTTCCAATGATGCAGTTGGAATTGATTTCTACGGTCCTTGTGAGAGGTTCATGGAATATGGGCAGTTAACACCCACGTTCTTCACTTACAAAATTTGAATCGTTTTGAATTCAGATTTTAAGCTTATAAAAGCACTCAACTACTGGTAAAAATGGATCACCAATTTTCACTTTGAACTTGCTTTTATCTCCTTAAGCTAAACTTAACCATGGCCAACGTTTCTGACACCCAAAATGCCTTCGAACACTTGGTTATTCAAGATCAAAACCCTACTAATACCAGAAATGCTGTTACACCAATTGTTGGTAAAATTCGAAGGGATCGTTCTTTTGTTTTGGTTCAAGTAGAGGATTCTGAACCTACTGATCCATGGAACCCTCCCATTTCTCCTTCTTTCAAACCCTTTCTGTGGGGTTTACCATCTGAGATAGTGGTGGTAAAAATGGATGACCCTGCTGGTTACAAGGGTTGGAGTAAATACCGCTCATTGGCTATGAGCAGATACTTATCTCCTCTTATTAGGCGTGACCCTAATATAATGGTACTCGACAGTCTCATTGCCACCTGCCTTACTCCTACATTCTTCAAAGTATGTGAAGATGAAAAATCTGGCTTCGCTGGCTATGGTGAACTCAAACAGAAAGCCAAAAGCCAATATATTTATTGGTTAAATGAGGTTCGAAGGCCTCATTTTGAGGGAAAATTTGTTGATCCTTCCAACCTTTCCCTTCGAACCCTTCCTGAAAATCCAGATTGGTTTCAGGAATTAAAGAGTATCAACTTCGATCCGACTATCTTTCAAGCTGATTACTCTTATTCACTTTACCCACAATCTGATTCTGTTAGAGCCAAAGAACTATTGGCTGCTTTTGCATTTTTAGATATAGGGATTCTTGAAGAAGAAATCCCTTGCAAAAATTTCTTATGGGCTTGTGAATCCATTGAATGCTCCGTTTCTACATTAACTGGCTCCTTTCTTCATTCTTTTCTAAGCCAGTTTCCCCTCCTTCGAATGTGGATAAAAAACAACAGCGCTGCTCATGTCTTCAGTCAAGACCTCCATGACTATGAGATAGCCCATGATCAGGTTGTCAAGCTTCATAATAAGATAGAAAATCTGAAAGGAAAACCTTTCAAAATTCCATCTGGGATCTCCAAAAGACTTCGAAAGAGGTTCACAAGCTGTGCCAAAAGAAATGCTTTAAAGCTGGCCAAGCTTGAAATTAAAGCCAAGGCTCTAGTCCTGAAGATCAGGCCTCTGATTGAGAAAAAACTCAAGCTGGATGGAGAAGCTGAAGTCAGGATAAAAGAAAAAGAATTTTTTGATTTCACTTGGGCAAAATTTCATGCCTTGGTGACTTGGAGTTTTCCCCACTACCTCCAAGTTATCCCTACTCCAACCGCTGCTCCATCAAAGTAGATATTTAGTTCTCTCTGATGTAGTAGGATTTTCCTTTGCAGTTTGTAAATATCTTGTTATGTTAATGCCATTTCAGCTCTTGTATAGTTTAACTCGCCCTCTTCAATGCTTTTTCGAAGCATTTGTAGGTACTTTAAACTAGTTCGAACTATTGAAAATCATGACGGGAAGATATTAAACCAATAAGAAATGGTTTAGAAGACTCTAAATGATTTAAAATCACAAAGAGATATTACATACGGGTTAAAGTTTAAACTTGGGCTTAAAATAATATAAGCCCAATTGCTCTAAATAGAATACTTGACCCGAACTGATACACCGCTTCATCACAAAGTATAAAACTAGGGTTTGAACCGCTTTCATCACACGTTCAAACCTTCAAACACTCCGCCTTCCCTCCTAGGTTTCCAAACTCTTACAAACATGGCTTCTGGAAGTGATACAACAACGGGCAACTCTTCTCTCATTCTTAGAAGATATGTTAAAGAGGAAATGTCAAACCCAAAGGGTGAGTTGCATAAACAAACCTTTATTACGAATCCCGACAGAGTTGATACCCACATTCTTGGGCCTGCATTCTTCGATCTTCCTCTCAAATTTACCTCATGCTATCCCATCTTAGGAGAAGGTAAACTTATAAAAGATCAAGAACTGGATTTCGTAAATTGGCCCGCTAAGAATTTTGCGTGCTGGCCAGTTCAAGACAAGGACTGGGGTGAATGGACTGAGCACATGATGAAGCATAAGAAAACGGAGTTAGAGCAAACTGGACTTTGGCATATCATTTCGCTGCTTCGATATGGTATCCACCAGAACCCTGCTCTCATACATGCTGCCCTAGCCTTTTGGGATGCATCATTTAATTATTTTCGTTTCAACTGTGGAATGATGGGTCCCACAGTTTTAGATGTGTCATTTCTTACTGGACTTCCTCCGTCTGGTCCAATGTTTGACATTTCGACCTCCATTGATATCCCATTATTGAAAACCATGAAAACTTCTGGCTCATATGCATCATATGGGAATTTTCTTCAAGCTGAAGCCAAGTTTAGTGAACCAGTATCTGACAGGGAATTCTTTGCATACCTCCTATATACTTTAAGCAAAATGATATTCTGCCATAGTGGTAAGAAAATTATGCATGAATTTGCCCCTTTGGCACATCGTCTTTCTAAAGGTGAGAAGTTCGATCTGGCTTCATACTTTTTGGGTTACGTCTACAAGATAGGATCTGATAGCCAATCGAAACCACTCAATTGCAATATAGGAGGCCCTCTTTGGTTCTTGCAATTGTGGATTTTGGCCTATTTCCCTGTCTTCACTGTTGCCATTTCAGAACCTATTAACATCCATGGGGACAGATTCAGAGTTTTGGCTTCTAAACCCCTCACACTGGTTGAATACCTGCAATATTTTCTCAATATGAGGGAAGATAAGGAAGAAACAGAATTTCGACCTTTCACTGATTGGAGTATTGGACCCTCCTGGATAAAAGAAATGATGGAGAATAGAGGTGCCAATACTTTTGCTGCTGCTTGGGGAAGCATTCTTCTTCCAAGAGAGCTTTTTATAGGTGGGATTATTGGTGGCTGCAAACAGACTCACTGTGAGACTTATTGCCCTGCCCAGTTTGCCAGACAGTTTGGTATGGTACAAGCCATTCCATGTCCTTATCCAGGAGAAGTTAATGTTCCTCTCTATATCAGACAGAAAGTTGATAAGAATGTACTTTCACGTATAAACGTGGGGTACAGGAATTCTAGAGCCGCCTTCAAACCCTCCCAATTTTCAATGGACAGTCCAATTTTCACTAATTTTACCCGTTGGTGGCATAACCTCATGGATTTATACAACCAAACCCCTTCAGCACAAAGTTTTGCAAACCATATTGGATGTCCTGTTATACATGAAGGTGAGGCACTCTCTAGTTCACTTTCTGTATCAGACGATGGATTTGGTGTTGAGAGAAGAAGCAAATCTCAACAAGACCAAAGAGAAACAACACCAGACATACAATCTTCTGCTTTGGTACCTGTTGCTTTAAATGTCCAACCACTTCGATCAGTACCACAAATTGTGACTAGATCTCAACAACAAAGGACCCCTCCTCTTTCTCCAGCAAGTGAGCTTCTAAATGTTTGTGTAACTTTTTGCTGCTTCAATTCTCTTCTGTTCCTTACTTATGACTCATTTTGCAGAATCTCCACCCAAGAAAAGGGCAAGAAAAGAGAAAGAACCTGCCCAAACTTCTGCTTCTCCAGGTTCGAAGTCAAATATCTCCTTCTCTCTCCTCTAATTCTGTTTATCCTTGGCTCTTACTTATAACTATTTTCCTTTGTCCTTTTAGAAGCCAAGAGGCAAAAGGAAACTGTAGCATCAGAGAAGAAACTTAGCCAAGAAGAAACCAAATTTGCTAAAGTTTATAAGGCTTCAAAACAAAGAAGAAAGATTTTAATTGAAGAGCCAGAGGAAGAAGAAGAAACAGAAGATATTACAATAGGCCAATTTGTGAAGGGTGAGCCGTTGTGATTTGAATTTCATCAGGCCTTTTGAGCTTACTTTCATATTTATTAATGCTGTGTACTAATCTCTTTTCAGAAAGGAGAACGAAACCCAAGCATGCTGAGGTTTTAAAAACATCTGTACCAACATTTGATCCTCAAGCTGCAAAGCTTAAATCAAAACTTGCTTCATCCACTAGGATAACTGAAGTTTGCACTCCAGTCATCCCCCTAGAAGGTATATTACCAGATTTAACTGCTCCCATAAGACATATCATTGCACAGGCGTTGGTTTCAGAGAGTATTAAAGCATCATTACCAGCTCATACAGGCTCTGCTGTAGGATTCCCTACTTCGATGACCAAAGACCCCCTGCAGGAGCCAACTTCTGAACCTGAAGCTGTACTTGAACAGCATACTGCTGGTCCACCTGTAGCTAAAGCTAAACAAACTACTCCTGAAAAGTCTCTGAGCATTGGCATTGATAAATCCTTTGAGGTTAATATGCCTGTTCAATCCGAAGTTAATATTTCAACTCCAAAAGATGACAGGAGCCTATTCCCTGAAATTACACCAATTTTCCCAACTGTCAAAATCACTGATCAACCTGAGATGGTGCTTGAGGAAGCAGGACCTGATCCAGTCCCAAGCATTGTTACTTCCAGGACTGAGGTACTGTGAACTACTTGTATTTCAAACTCATGACAATCACACCTTTTCTAAAAATATCAAGCCTGAATATGCTTATACATCTTCTTAACAGGAGATTGGTGCTTCTACTAGCACCTCTGTTGGTGATCTTTCTCCGTTGGAGCAGTTCAAGCTACGAGTGAGTGATTTTTGTCAGAGAATCACCAATCCCAAGGCTCCAATTTCTTCTTCTGAATCTCCTATCAATCAACTCAAGGTTCAATATAGCTCATCCTTGTCTGAGTTGGTTAAGCCTACTTTTACTCCAGAAGAGGTCCAAGAACTGAAGGAGATCCTCCAACAACTTTCAGAACTGAATTTTGAAAACCTGGCTGAGGGAAACTTGAAGGTGCATTTGGATATATGTTGTCAAGCTGCCTGGGCATTGAAACCTGCTTCTCAAGAACTTCATAAACAACTTCTGAATAGAGCTTCTGAGTTTCAAGAAAAAGCTCATCAACTATGTGAAGTTCAAGAGAAGCACATTCTGAGAGAAAGCTTGAAGGCAACATTATCTAGTGCAAATGATGAAGCTCGAAGTGTAATTTCTTCTTATGATCAAGATGCTATCAAGCTTCATCATCTGAGAGAAGAAGAAACTCGACTGGAAGAAGCCTTGCTTCAAGTTAGAGGAAAAATTGATCAGACTACCTCCAACATGCAAGCCTCTATGAACAAAGCTTCTCAATCAGTTGTAACTATTAAAGATCTTAAAAGTCAACTGCAACAAACCTCTGACCAAAAGGAAATTTATGACTTTATTTGTAGCAGAGGTGCTCATGTATGGAGTGACTTAAAGGCTATCATTGTACAGTTTCTAAGTAATGAATGAAATACTTGTTTTCTCTCAATTGCATTACTTTATGACTGCTTGGAATGTTGATCTCATTGATTAGAATTTGAGCTCAAACCATAATCTTTGCTTGTTCCTTATGATTTACCCTGAACAGCACAAGCAAAACAGAAGATAAATCACACTTAGCTTTACCTTCTACTAAAGGACTCCCAAATAGTTGGGAAATAAGCCTTTAGATACCTTCCATTAATCTTTCTTCTATGAACATAACCATTTAAGTCTTTCAAATGGTATGCCCCTCTTTTAAGAACCCTATGAATTAGGAAAGGCCCTTCCCAATTTGGGGCCCATTTTCCAAGTCCTTGCTTTCTTTCTTTGATAGGCAATATCACTTTCCATACTAAATCACCTATATCAAAGCTTCGAACAGCCACTTTTTTGTTGTAACTTCTAGCCACTCTTGACTTTTGCAACAAAATTTGATTCAGAGCTTTAATCCTTTCTTCATCTATCCCTTCGAGCTCCATATACATTGCTTGATGGTATGCTCCAATGTTTAAGTCATTTTGGGAAGCAACTCTTTGTGATCTCACCACAATTTCCATTGGTAAAACAGCATCATGCCCGTAAGTTAAGGCAAAAGGAGTAGTACCTGTACTGGTTCTTTTAGTGGTTCGATATGCCCATAATACATTTAAGAGTAAGCTTGGCCATTCTTCTGGATTTCTATCAACCATTCTTTGAATACCTCTTTTGATAATCTTATTGGTTGATTCTGCTTGGCCATTCGACTGAGCATAATAAGGAGTGGAGTTAATCAAAGAAACTCCATGAGAAGCTGCAAAAGCTTTCACTGCTCTCCCTTCGAAAATGGATCCATTGTCTACTGTTATAGTTTCTGGAGATCCAAATCTATAAATAATGTTCTTAACGAACTCAATTACTTGTTCTTGAGATACACTCTCAAAAGCTTGAGCCTCCACCCATTTAGTAAAGTAATCAGTGGCAACTAGAATGAACTTGTCACCACTTCTAGAGGCAGGATAAATCATGCCAATCATATCCATTGCCCAACCCCTAAATGGCCAAGGCTTAACTACATATTGTAATTCAGTAACAGGTAATCTTTTAAGAGGTCCTGTCTTTTGACAGGCTTGGCATCCCTTTGCATAATCAATACAGTCCTTAAGGATAGTAGGCCAATAATATTCATACCTTCGAATTAACCATCTCATCTTGATTCCTGCTTGATGAGCCCCACAAATACCTTCATGGACTTCTGCCATAATTCTAAAGGCATCAATCTTGCCTAAACATTTAAGCAATAAACCATCTGCTCCTCTTTTGAACAATTCTCCATTGTACATAATGTAATTAACAGATCTCAACCTTGTTGCTCTGTCTGTTTTAACATCAGGTTTTGTTAGATAATCAATCAATGGTTGTCTCCAATCGTTCAAACTAGGAGAAGTAGTAATTTCACATACTTCGAGGTCAGTATATCTATGTTTAAGCATTGATAAGGATTTTCTCAAAGTCAACTGACAAAATTCTCTATTTTCATCAGTGATAAACTTAAATCCTGATGCTCTTTGTGCTATTGCATCTGCCTCTCCATTAAAAAATCTTGGCACATAAGTGAAGGTAATCATATGGAATTGATTAATTAACAATTTCACATATTGATGATAAGGTTTTAAACCAACACTATGGCAACCAAAATCTCCCTTCACCTGGTTTATAACTAACTGAGAGTCTCCAAACACCTCAACTATATCAACCTTCAAAGCAATCAATAGTTCTAACCCCATGATTAAGGCTTCATATTCTGCTTGATTATTGGTGCATTCCCCTTCACTTATCTGAAATCCAAACTTGGTTTTCAAACCTTGAGGAGACTCTAAAACAACTCCAATTCCAGCCATCTGGGATGTTTTCGAACCATCGAACCACATCTTCCATGGCTTAATTGTTACGGTATCAACATCTGCTATTTCAGGAGTCTCAATACCGTTCGGATGATCAGCTAAAAAATTAGCTAAAGCTTGTCCTTTCACTGATTTTTGAGGAACATACTCTAGATTGAATTCAATTAAAGATACAATCCATTTCCCAATTCTGCCACTAAGTACAGGTTGAGACAACATATACTTCATAACATCAGTCTGGGAAATTACATAAGTCACTCTAGGCATCATATAGTACCTGAGTTTCTTCGAAGCAAAAAACAAAGTTAAACATAACTTTTCTACTGCAGAATACCTACTTTCACAATCATTAAGAAACCTACTTAGATAATAGATAGCTTGTTCCTTCCCTTCTTCATTATCTTGAGCCAACAAAACTCCAATTGAGTTATGGTTTGCTGCCAAATATAATTTAACAGGCTCTCCCTTTTTAGGTGGAACAAGAACTGGTGGATTGATCAAGTACTCCTTGATGGCCTTGAAAGCATCATCATGCTCTTTTGTCCATTCGAAGTCCTCTCCATCCTTCAATTTCAACAAAGAAGAAAATACTTTAGTTTTCCCTGCAGTGTTAGATATAAACCTTCGAAGAAAATTCAATTGACCAAGAAATTTTTGAAGCTCTTTCTTGTTTGAAGGAGGTTTAGCTTCTATGATAGCTTTAGCTTTGTTTTTATCAACTTGAATACCTTTGCTATGGACTAAATACCCCAGAAAGTTTCCTGCCATTACTCCAAAAGCACATTTAGCAGGATTCAACTTCAATTGATAATGCTTCATTTTTGAAAAGGCTATCTTCAAATGTTCTACATGATCATCAATAGATTCTGATTTGACAATAATGTCATCTATGTAGCATTCTAAAAAACCCCCAACTATTTCATGGAAGATAGTGTTCATAGCCCTTTGATAAGTTGCACCAGCATTTTTCAGCCCAAAAGGCATTTTGACCCATTCAAAGGTCCCAAGATTACCAGGGGCTCTAAATGCAGTTTTATGAACATCTTCTTCGGCTATACAAATTTGATTATACCCTGAATGACCATCCATAATAGACATAATTTTGTGGCCTGCAGAACTGTCCACCAACATGTCTACTACAGGCATTGGGTATTCATCTTTAGGGGTTGCAGTATTCAAATTTCTAAAGTCAATACACACCCTAATTTTCCCATTTTTCTTGATAACAGGAACAATGTTTGATAACCATTCCACGTATCTTGCTGTTCTGATAAAACCTGCATTTAAAAGGTTTTGAATCTCCTTTTTTACCAATAAATTGGTTTCAGGAGACATTTTTCTTGGAAGTTGTTTGAAAGGTTTGCAATTAGATTTAATAGGCAACTTATGTTCAACCAAATCTCTACTCAAACCTGTTAATTCTTTATAACTCCAAGCAAAGCATTCTTTGTTCTCTTTGAGCACTGCGATCAATCTAGCCTTCGAAGTAGCATCGAGCTCTCTGTTGATCTGTACAGTGTTCGGAACAATTCCATTTCCCAATTCCACTTCCTCTAAAGGATCTTGGGAATCAATATAGTTTAAACAAGCTTCTTCGAATCCGGTTGGCTTCAACCCCCAGTCAGATTTTTCAGCCAATAATTCCTCCCAATCATTTGTTTCTTGTAACTTTTGCTCTACTTCTAGAGCCATGAATTTGACTAAGGCCAAGGAGTTGGCCTCTTCGAACCCTGTCTTGGACTCACATCCAAGCAGCCTCATCTGGTGGGTTGTCTGATTCATAATCAACTGCTTGTTTAAGCTTAGACTTTAACTCTGCCAATTCTCCAATTTCCAACACACTGGATGGAGGGGTGGCAGGTTGTGCAATTTCACTTAGAGGAATGATCTCAGGCTTATACATTTCAGCCTCTGCACAATTTGCTGAAGTACTAAAGGGATGTGGATCTGCCTTCACCTCTTCGACCCCCACTTCTTTCCCATTTTCATACTTCACAATCATCAGGGCTTGATGCATCGAAGATGGAATACAACCATTGACATGAATCCAATCCCTACCAAGTAAAGCATTATACTTACTTGTAAAAGTATCCACCACAAAAAATGCTGTATCAGTTTCTACTTGGCCAACTTTCAGGCGTATAGAAACAATTCCTTTGGGATTTTTACTTTCACCAGTAAACCCAGCAATGGATGTGCTTGTTGGGATCAATCGAACCTTTTCTTTTCCCAACTTCTTCAAAGTCCTGGAAGGTAAAATGTTCACTGCTGCACCATTATCAACCAATACTCTGTTTAACAAAATCCCATCAAACAATGCAGATATGTATAATGGCTTCAAATGGTGCCTCATATCATTCGAAGGTGATTTAAAAGGATAAGAAAGATCAGCACAATTCAAATCCACTATCAAAGGATACTCAGAATTTGTTTCTGTATCTGGGACAAAAACTGCTCTTTCCTTAGAGGTCACTTCTGGCTCTTCCATAGCATTAACCATAATCATAAGCTCCTCTTCTTCTTCTTCCTTTTGAATCTTAGAAACCAAGGCTCCCCAACCTTCATTCCAACCATTATCATATGTAAGGTTATACTCTTCATCACTTGATACATCAATGATCTCCATAGGAGCAACTGTTGGTTGTAGTGCCCTTCGAACTGGTGAGCAGTCTGGTCCAAAAGGTCCAAAATCAAATGAAGGAGCAACCATGTTAATTTGAACTTCAGGCAAAGTCCCAAACTGAATGGTCCTTTTTTCCTGTATTGGTAATTCTGATCCATCCTCTATTGTGTTCATCTTTTCAGAAAACTCCACTGCAGAAGTTTCCATGGGGGATAATGTCTCAACAGGAGATGAATTCATACCTCCACCTTCTTCCTGTTCCACTATCATGGCCTCTAATAGGCCAGACTGATAGCTTGCCAAGGAATTTGGTGAAGCTGGACTATTTCGAGGTACTTCACTGTCCATTCTTGCAGCCAGACTTTCCAGTGTTTCCCTCTCTGATTGCGTAAACCCCCTTCGAAGAGATTCTTCAGAATCTTCCCTTCGAAGTCTGTTAAACCTTGGGTTAAACTTATCACCCCCATTATGATTATCCTTGGTGGCATATTCTTCCATTTGGAAACTAGTATACCTCCTTTGCAGCTTCCTCTTTTGAGTTCTCGTTAACATAGGGATCATTTGAGGTGTTTTAGTCTTTGGATCTCTGACCACCACCCATTGACCAGCAGGAGTGTTTGGAGGTTTAACCATCTTGTTTCCAACTTTAGAAGGGGTTTTATATCCATGGAAGAGTTCTGGTTTAACTTTCTTTAAAAACCAATCAGGAACTCCTTTTGCCAAGGTGAATTGTTCCCCTTCTCTTTCAGTTTCCTGGTCCATTAGGGCCTTTCCAGTGTTAACCTTCTTCAAAGGAGGATAATCCCTCTTCGAAGTTGGTGGAACTGGACTCGAAGGCACATTTCTCTTTGACACCGGCCAAGGCTTCTCATTTCTTCCATGATTTGGGCTTATCCATGGTTTTCTTTCATTATTTTGATCCAAGGCCTTCCTTTCCATCCTTTTTGGAAAAAAATCAACCCCCTGTCGATCCAAATCTTTGAAAATCAGATAATTAGCCCTGCATTCCATACATAAGTATTCCAGAAAGGATGCTTCAAGCATGGGAAGATGAGATTGCTTAAAACCCTTTTTGGAAGAACTTCCTATTGCATAATCTTGCCGGTGAGCCTTTCCATCATTACCTCGAAGTTGGCCAATTTTTGGCTTTCCTCTTCCAAACTGAATAGAATTCATCCCAACATGAACTCGTCTGTTTTGCCATACCTCTTGAACTGTTTTAGCCAAAGAAGTTGGCACATTGGTATTAGCAGTTACTTCTTCAATCTTTGGGAATGGATCTGTGTCTATTCCCATGGTCTTTTCTGGAAACATAATCCTTCCTTTCTTAATTTGCTCCTGAACCCTGTCACGAAAAACATTACAATTCTTAGTTGAATGAGTCCAGGAAGCATGCCATTTGCAATAGTTCTTCCCTTTCGTTTCTTCCAAAGTTGGAAGTTTAACATTTTCAGGAAGTTTAATAAACTTTTTCTTCAAAAGGTAATCAAAAATTTCATCTGCTTTAGAAACATCAAATGAGTATACTTTGCTAACTGCTTTCTTATTAGTCCTTGGTGCTATAGAAGAATCCTTTCGAACTAAACATTCACACACACAAGGGTCATGCTCAACAATTTCAGCAGCATCAATTTCATAAGTAGAGTCTTTATAATAGGTTGAATAAGAAGAGTTGTTCCTGTCGACATCTTCTTCTAACAAAGATTCATATCTAGAAGCTTTGTAAGTTAAGTCAACCAAATCTCTAAACTCTGTAGAATCGAACTTCTTCCTAAGTTCTCTACTCAAACCATCTTGTGCTATTCTCACAAATTCAACTTCTGGTAGTTGCAGTTTACACTTGTTCCTAGCCTTTTTAAACCTAGCAATAAAGTGAGCAGCCTTTTCATCAGGCTTTTGCTTTAACCTTGCTAAATCAGCCATAGTGACTTCAGGCTCAGTTTGATAAAATTGTGCATGGAATAATTCTTCCATCCTTTGCCAATTTGGAACTGACTCTGGTGTTAAATTAGAGTACCATTCGAAGGCTGTTCCTGTCAAAGAATTAGAAAACAATTTCAACTTAACGAACCCATTATTGCCTAATTCTTTACATTGAGCCGTAAATCTGGCAATATGCTCTGTTGTTGATTGTTTTCCATCCCCATGGAACAAAGTAAAATCTGGGATTTTGAACCCCCTAGGGACTTCGAACTGCCTATCTATCCATTCTGGATAGGGCTTTCTATAAATTTGGGTTTGTACTCCTCGGTTCAAAGGTCCATATACCTCTTGCATAAGGCCTAATATTTCGTCTCGAAGGGCTGGACGTTCTCCTAGAGGCACTCTTGTATTAACAGGTGGCTCCCAAGTAGCATTTCTAGGCATATTATCTTCTGGAAACCTCTGAAAAGGATCATCAAAAAGCCTATGTTGCTTAAAACCCCCTTCTTGCTTTGCAAGAGGTTCATATAAGTGGTTCGAATGTATCCTACCCATCTCTGGTATCCCTGCATACTTAGGAATTCCGATCTCTGAATTAAACCTTTTTGCACTGGTCCTATCTTTCTCATTAAAATGACTTCCAGGAGTGAATACATATTCATCAAACCCGTAATCATTGTTTCTAAAACCCTTATCCTCATTTAAACCATCAAAGTTTGGTTCGAATGGGACATTAGTGTTCTGCTTGAACACTTTCTTAGGTTTAGGAGCTTGATAATCATGAGTTTTTGCAGGTTCATACCAAGATTCTGGTATATCATCTACATTTATAGGCTCTTTTCCAGGCCTTGACTTAAATTTGCTTGTACTAGCTTCTCCTTTATCCTTCTCAAACGAGGGCAAAGGATCATGCCTAGTTACTGATTGCTCTTCTAACTTTTGTAACATAAGTTTCTGGGTTTGAGCCAGTTCTTTAAATGTGGCAATCATTTCAGCAAACTGATTAGATGACACACTTCCTCCAACTTCTGGATTCTTTGGGTCATCCACATGTACAGTTCTGTTACTCCTAGTATTCATTCGAGAACTCTGGCCAATCCCTGTATTTAAGTCTTGACCAATACGAGTCTCTGGTCCTATTTGTAGGCCTTCGACTTGTTCATTCTCTCTAGAATTAACATTGTTCTCATATTCTGGCATTTGGCCAACCTGAGAATCATCCGCTTGCTTCCTAAGTTTTGGAGCCATTCAACACTTTCAGGGGTCCCACTGGGCGTGCAAAAAAATGTTTGGTTCTTTTTACTTCTTTGCAATGGAAATAATTGTGTGCGAGCGTGCCAGAGAGAGTTTCAATCTCCTCCCTCAGATTAACTTTGGAAAAACCAAATCTAATCAGGCGATTGTGTTTTATTGGTTCAATTACCTCAATTAAGAGGATTTTTTCAACAAGTGAAGAAATGAAACCAACAAACTTAGGAAATCGAAGAACAAAAAGAAATAAGACACTTCGATCAATGAATCAAAGGTAAACTTACTTCGAAATTGTCTCCAACTTCAGATACAAGAGCTTCAAACTGGTGATTGTTACAGGAACAATCGAGATTAATCCTAAACTACTTCCTAATCTACTTCGAACTGAGTTCGAGATCCTAAAACTACTTCGAACTGAGTTCGAATTCCTAAACTACTTTGCCAATGAACAAACCAAGCATCAGTTTTTTGATAGCTGTTTGTTGAAGATTTGTCTGGGGGGGGGGGTTTTCACTCTTCAATTTCTTCTATTTATAGACGCTGCTTGCAATTTGAACTTCCCGCTCAATGAATTTGAACATTGGCTTGTTTCGAATTCCAACTTCCATTGGCAGTTGCTTTCTCCTCCACGTTTGAACTTGAATCTTTCTAATTCTTCCTCCAGAAGCTCTGATTTTGAATCTGTGCAGTTTATTAAAACAAACTCGAATGAGTTGTACGTTAAAGTGAATAACTGTCTCTTAATGAGCACTCCACGTGTTATAACTGTCAATTTGCTTTGTTTCCCAAGTTCACACGTGGAGTTCATATGTTTAGAAGTTAAAATCATGGCTTCGAAACCACCCTTCACGTCAGTAATGGCTTGTAACTGCCAATAACTGTTTTTTCATCTTTAACCATAATACGACATCGTATTGAGCCATTTATATTCTTTTAATCCAGTGTGTCTTTATCAACAGGTAATTGCCAACGTTTGGCATTTTCAATTACGTGTCAATCGATTATTGGATTTGTTAATTTTATATGTAAACAGTTGGATATCTTTACCTCATTGTAACTCATCCAATATAGTGAAAAGTGTTCTCTCTCCCGTGGACGTACCCGATTTTAGGGAACCATGTAAAATGGTTTGTGTTCTTTGTTTCGGTTTATTTGTGCATGTGGGTGTGTTGTTTGATCGATCCATAACAAAACGCCCAAGTTCTGGAGGTATTTTACCACTCAATCTAGAGAGATGCTACAATGTGCACCCCATTTTTGGGCCAAAAAATGAGATTTTGTAACAACAAATATGAGTTTTTGTGGGTCACATATGAGATTTTGTGGCTGAAAATATGAAAGGGCACACCATGTGCACCTTTGACCAGATCGACGGACGAGATTGCGCCACATATGCAAAAAGTGACCCCCTATACCGGTCATTTTTATCTCATATGGAGAACCAAAAAAAATCATAAAGCCTTGCGTGATTTCTCATATAACATTTTGGGTTTCAAAAATCTCATATATGAAGTAACAAATACTCATAAAAAGTACCACAAAAATTTGAATGAGCCACAAAATCTCATATTTGCAAAAGTCAACCTCATAAAACGTCCCACAAAATCTCATATGATAGTTTTGGACTGTAGTGAAAATGTGATACATATTGTGTGTATATATATTGATGTGACATGTCTCATATAAGGTGCCACAGAAATACATATTTTCGCCTACATTGAGTCATATGAGATTTTTGTGGAGAACTTGTGGAGGAATATATGAGATTTTGTGACTTTCAAAATGAGTGTTTGTGAAAGAAAATATGAGATTTTTGTGGACCACTACAGTCCAAAAATATTGTTGTGTATTGATAGTGACATTGATAGTGACATGTCTCATATACTTACCCACACATTCTCATATAAGGACGAAATCTTATATACTCAGCCACAAAATCTCATATAAAATTTTTTGGATGGTAGTGGACCACAAAAATCTCATATTTTTTCACAAACACTCATTTTGAAAGTCACAAAATCTCATATGGATTTTTTTTTCAAGCGGTGGGCCCGGTTTCATATGAGAATTTTTGGTTTAAAAAACGAGAACTTGTGGAGGAATATATGAGATTTTTGTGGACCACTATAGTCCAAAAATATTGTTGTGTATTGATAGTGACATGTCTCATATACTTACCCACAAAATCTCATATACTCATATACTCAGCCACACATTCTCATATAAAATTTTTGGACTGTAGTGGACCACAAAAGTCTCATATTTTCTTTCACAAACACTCATTTTGAAAGTCACAAAATCTCATATGGATTTTTTTTTTTCAAGCGGTGGGCCCGGTGACCAACCGGTTGCCATTTTTTTTTATTTTTTTATTCGAAAACTGTCTCACATCCATATGAGATTTTGTGGTCTTATTTATTGTGTTTTGGTCTTCTAATATGAGATTTTGTGGCACAAAATATGAGATTTTGTGGCACCAAATATGAGATTTTGTGGATGTATACGAGACTTTGTGAGTCTCCATATGAGGTGCACACCATATGCCAAAAGGCATGGTGCACACCGTAGCATTACTCCTCAATCTATTGTTGCGCAACCAGATTTCCCTAAGGAAACTCAAGTTCCCAACGTGTGGTAAAAGTGGATGGACCCATGCCCAGAGTCCCGAAGGGGTCACTAGTTATTTCAGCCTTGAATTCTAGCAACGCGAGTTGGTCAGTCTCATTCCTGCCAATCACAGAGCCAGAACCAAAGAACACACATCATTGCTAAAACCCACGGGAGAGTATGAATCTGGAAATTTTTCTATAATGCATTCAGTGTTTCTTTAATTGTAGTCATGGTCATACATTTGGGGACTCTTTCAGTTTCTTAGTATTTGTTTCTCCTTTCCCAAGTCTTCAAAACTACCTTTCCACGACCAGCGCTGAGGAGAAGACTGATCCCAGGTCTTGACTAAGCGCGAAGACTCAAAATTCCAAGACCTGCACTGAGGAGGAGAATGATCCCAGGTCTTGACAATACGCGAAGACTCAAAATTCGTGAATTACAATATTTTAGGAGCACTGGGCCGTTCTAGAAAAGTCGAAAATTACTACCCACCTACTCCGGTTTCACAGAAAATAAAATTCTCTCTCCTTTTGAACCGAGGTAAGTACGTTCAAATCTACAACCTTAATAGAAAATAAGTTCATGAAACATAGACTTGGACGTAGTTAATCCATTAGTTAAGTCACATTACGTCAGGTTTGGAATTCAATTTATACCTTTTCATAACAAAAATTCAATTTAAGCTACACGAAATATGCCCCCATCAAAAAGAAATGCCCAAGACTGGTCCAAGCATCATTTTCGGATATAGAAAAAGTACCAAAGGCATTGAGAACACGTTAAATATTTGAAAGCTAACCAGCTTATGCTTCTTCAATCTTCCGACCCGGGATTGTAGCAAATATAAGGTTTCTTGAAATTAAAGGTTCTATAGTTATTACGCGATCCCTTCCTTCTACAAAGAGAAAAAGATACCTTCAGTACTACGTAGTAAATTAGGGGAAATTTCTGGTAAATCCCTTCGACTTTGAACTAAATTTCACTTCAGTCCTTCTGTTATCAATTTGGACAACAATAACCTTACATTTTCGATTGTTCTTCAATTTGACTACTCTGTAGCATTCCATCCAAAATTTGGACGGAAGCAAACCATGTGCCGTCAACGTGACTTTTTTGCGAGGGTATATTAGCCATTCTTTCCCACCACCTCCTTACCCACGTAAAGACCCACCCTTTCCTTAGTGCAAATTTGTTCACTCTCACCTAATGAGGGTGAACAAAGCTCTCACTTTGGTCGGTGGAAAAAGTGTGGTGTCTACCAGAAATGATATCATGCTTATTAAAAAGTGATGGAGCCCACCACAATATAATGTCATACTTACCAAACATCTCAAAACAACCGAAGCAAACCTATGGCTCCAACAGCTTTCACTTCGGTAAAGCTTTCAAGGTAAATTCTCTCCCTCTGAAATCAAAAGTTTCTTTGGTAGCCTCTATATATGACGTTCTTTTTCAAAGCCTTTCCTTTTGATCAGCATCCTTTTCAAACCCTTTCAATGCCCAATCCGGTGATACACTGATTACTCTCTTATTCTTTTGTTGTTCTCGTAATGTACATCTCTACAATTCTCTGCCTCCTT
>CM037151.1:35806222-35867836 GCA_020921065.1 Vaccinium darrowii
ACCATGCTCCTGCCACCACATCAGCAGCCCGCGTAGTATCTAGATCCACCACCATCAACCAACCAAAACCTTCTTTTTTTTTGGCCAGCTCCAACTATATCATGCTGCAACTATTGGCGTCAAGGCCACTTCACCTCCACAACCGCTTCCACAACCCGAGTCCATTGCCACTGCCGCCTCCATCACCGATCAAATCCATCTTAGCCATTTCCTAGTTCCTTCAACTCTACAACCACTTTCACAGCCTTGCAGTTCCTGCCGCAGCCTCCATCTCCGATCAACTCTGAAATTTGGGGTTTCAAGCTTATTGAAAAAGAGAAGGAAAGAGAAACAGCAAATAAGAAAGGGCAAAGAGAGAAAGAAAGGAGGGGGAGAGAGAGAGAGAGAGAGAGAGAGAGAGAGAGAGAGAGAGAGAGAGAGAGAGAGGAGGAGAAAATCAGTTCGGAGAAAAAAGAGGTTGAGAGGAGAAAATCAGTAGGGAGAATAGAGGCTATGATAGTAGTCCAGAACCTTTTTGTTTCGTTGATGTATTGTTGTTTTCTTCATTTTTTTAATCTACTTCTTTTGGTACACTTCTTTGTACCTCTTTGGGTTTTAGTTTAAGGGTTTGTGGCGTTATCCAGAGTTAGGGTAGAGATTGTGCCAAGTCATCATGCTTGTCTCTGGCGATTGCTATGTGAAAGATTTCTGGGTGATTAGCTACAGAGGAGTTGTATTTCCCACTTCCACGATTATGACAAAGTCCTTATCACTACTATTGCTGATGGCATTGAGTAACTGTTGAATAGTTTACTTCAATCAAGCTGTCCATTTCTGTGTCTACTATTGTTTTTTACTAAATTACAACAAATTTGGGAAATGTTATGTCTCTTTGGCTGGCTGAGCGATTACATGCATCGCAGTATTCCTTCTTAGATATGTGTTGATTTAATGGTCGATATTGTTCTGTTCCCTTTTTTCTTCTTATATTTTCTCTCCGAAGCACCTGTTCTCTGATTCTTTTTTCAATTTTCGTGCATATTTTGATAACTTCCCTTGAAGCTTCCATACTTACAAATGCTGCCAAACTAAAACAAAAATTTTCATCACTACACAGCTCATTGTTTTCGATGATTTGGAGGTTCCTACACATAAGACCAAGAACATTGTGAACTATGTGAAGCAAATGGAGAACACGAAGAAAATTCTGCTTGTGGATGGTGGTCCTCTAAGTGAAAATCTGAAGTTGGCTACACAAAATCTTCATTATGTGAACATATTGCCATCCATTGTAAGTCATCAAACTCTTGTTTTACTTGTTTAGAGTTGCAACTTAAGGACCCAATTTGTAGTTATCATCCCGTATAATCTGGAAGTTAAGCTTATACTCCGTATTAACTAGGCTGCCACTCTTGGCTATTGACTAATAGAATTATCAGAATCATTTCTCACTGAGTTTCAGTTGTAGTTTCTCTCTCTTGTAATGGTAGGTAATATGTACGCCTCCTTTGTTCACTGTCTTTATTGCTGTGAGGGATGTTTCTAAGCCAATTTATTTGAACTCCAGTTCCGCTCTGCTGTCTTACATATTACCTCACCAAAGAACTTGAAATGTTGTTGATAATGTTGGAGAGCTGAAGTCTGGGTTAATGACTTATTGTGCGTGTTACTCTTACGTGTAATTTGACGACTTTAAGAATGATTTATCAAATTTTCACATCTCATTTCTCCTGCAACGATAATACTCATGGAAATTCACAGGACAATGTTATTTTATCAAAATAATAGTATTTTTTTGGTTGTGAATGGTGACAGAACCTATGATCCAAGGTCACTTGTTTCATTAGTATTTATGAAAGTCACTTGAATTCTATCTTTTCGTTGATCTCCTTCCATTTTACTTGCAGGGTTTAAATGTTTACAGCATACTGCTACACGACACATTAGTGATGACTCGTGATGCTGTGAATAGGATCGTTGAGCGGATGCACACTCCAATTAACCGCTGAAGCAGTTTCTTCGTCTGGTTCAACACGACAATGTTTGCATTCCAGTAGGATTTTGTTAGATCCTCCTTTTACGTTCGAAGAAAGCTTGAAAGCACTAAAGAGTTGTGGGTGTTGTAATTCTCGAGATTCACATATGCATCGCTGGATATCATCTTGTTTCAATAAAGCTTGTGTTAGGAAATTTTTAGTTAATGCGGTGTTGCACAAGCGTTAACTGATATAGATTTGGGGTATGCTAATTTTGTGGCCAGATCCTTATTTGCTTCAGGTGGTGCAGCATATATTCTGAACTTTTTGTTCCTGTTTTTACTTCGGTAATCAGAAACCCGAACAATGGTGACTTAGGTTATGACATTTTGTCTGAGCTACATGTTTTCTGGTTCTAATAACTACTTGTTCATTCCTGGGGTTGCGATTATAAGATCCGATGGATTTAACAGAGTAGTCTCTTACTGATTTTCGATGAAGTGGAAAGTGATGAAAGCTGTACATTAAATCTGGGCTTGAATTCCGTCCCGAGTGCTTTCGATGAGGTGGAAAATGGTGAAACTTGTACCTCTTCAGGTGACTGGCATACGGAAGAATTCAAGTTGGTCTCTCTTAAGCAGTATTATTGAGAGTTCAAATTGAAAGCTCCTCAAAATCCTATCTGACGCTGTTTTTTCTCGATAAACCTGGGGGTACAGAAAGAGGGGAACAGAAATAGTACAGAGCACGTTCGGGGACCCACTTTTGGGTTGCACACGAGTGATCCGAACCGTTCGTTGTTCTTAAAACATTTTTCCGAGGGGGGCCCCACAAAAAATCAGTTCAATTGGACCGTTAGAAGTGCTTGAACTAAAGTCCCACCGTTTTTTGTTCGGATCACTCGTGTGAGACCCAAAAGTAGGTTCCCGAACGCGCTCTGTACCATTTATGTTCTCCTCTTTCTGTACCCCCAGCAGCGTCTGTTTTTTCTCTGTAGTTAATAGCAGTATAGCATGGCCACCTTTATTCCTTTCTTTCTATGTCTTCTTTTTTTGATCTGTCCTTTCTTTCTATGTGCACCGAAAGTTAATTAGCTACTTACCCCAAGGTTAATTCATGAATGTTCCCCCCGCTCTCTTTTCTCTCTCTCTTGCGCGCGCTCATTCGCATAGTAGATCTACCGAGTTAATTTTGAAATTTAATACAGGTGTTGAGACATCACGTAGCGGTGCCAAGACCACCATATAATTTTTCCTCTTTCATGCGCGCTCGCGATCAGTAGATGTACCTAGTAAATTTGGTAATTGTATACCTAACATCTTATGGTAATTAAACCGCATCGAACTTGCAAAAGTAAACGATTCATTGCAAAAGTTATGTTCCTAGCAGCGGTAGCTCGACCACGATTCAATGCTAATGGAGAAGAAGAGTTTTCCGGTAAGATTGGTATATTTCCATTCACAATTAAAGAACCAGCAAAACGAACTAGTAAAAATCGTCTCGCTGGTACAATGGAGACCAAGGCAATTATAAATGTGAATAAAGATGTTTATCGCTCGTGTTTAATTGAAAAGGTTATACCGGCTATTCAATCTAAATGGCCTCGGTCAAGTGTGGAAGACACTATTTTTATTCAACAAGACAATGCGAAGCCACACAACATCCAACCATTCGATGCCGAATTTCATGAAGCTGCAACAAGGAATGGTTTTGATATCCGTTTATCATACCAGCCCCCAAGTAGTCCAGACATGAACGTTCTTGACCTCGGTTTTTTCTGAGCAATTCAATCTTTGCAATACCAAGAAGCGCCTTCAACAATTGATGAACTTCTGCATGCAGTTGACAAATCTTTTGATAAATTCTCGTCGTATGATCTCAATTCTGTTTTTTTATCTCTACAAGCATGTATGATTGAGGTGATGAAGGTTTTGGGTGGAAATAACTACAAATTGCCGCATATTAGGAAAGCCCAATTGATGAGAGAAGGTATTCTTCCTTCTCAACTTCAATGTAGCCGAGACATTGTGGAGAATGCTTTGATTCATCTACAAGGAGCTTAAATCAAGAACTGGTATGTTTTTTCAAGGGATTATTACCTCTAGGTCTAGAAAAGAGATGTCTAATTACCATTAAGGTAAGTCATTTTTTTTAATTACCACTAAGGTAAGCCACTCTTTTTTGGAGTTTAGGTTTAGGGTGCATTTTCCTATTATAGGATTTTAGTAGTTTAGGTACTTTCATAGAATATCCTAGGATTTTAGGCACTTTCATAGGGTACCCTAATCGTAGGGTACCCTAGTCGTAGGGTACCCTATAGTTTAGGTTTAGGGTGCACTTTCCTATTATAGGGTTTTAGTGGTTTAGGCACTTTCATATGGTACCCTAGTCATAGAGTACCCTAGGGTTTAGGTTTAGGGTACATTTTCCTATTATAGGGTTTAGTGGTTTAGGCACTTTCATGGGGTACCCTAAGATTTTAGGCACTTTCATAGGATATCCTAATATTTTAGGCATAGGGTACTCTAATATTTTAGGCACTGACATAGGATACCCTATGATTTAGGCTTTTTTATACGGGTTGGGGAGTTGATGGAAATTTTTCAGAGTTGGGCTTGACCTGATGGTAATTATGAGATCCAAGAGTGACCTGATGGTAAATGTCCCTTTTTTCAATAACCAACACTTCTGTTTCTGTCTTGTAATTGCATTTACGTTGGAGTAATTTGTGTTCTCTGTTTTTTGTTTTTCCAAGGCATTCAAGCAAGACTTCTCCAGTTTTTTTGATGGTCTCCAGTAGCAAAAAGTTGAAGAGATTAGATTGGAGGACTTGTTTTTGTGAATTTGGGGAAGGTTAGATGTAAATGGGCAAAACCCAGTGCACATTGGAGGACTTCTTTTTGTGAATTTGGAGAAGTTTAGATGTAAATGGAAAAAATCAGTGCACATTGGAGGACTTCTTTTTGTTCTTGTTTTTGTTGATCAATTGGAAAGACCAGTGCACATTGTAAGATTTGTTTATGAGAAAGTTTAGTGTAATTACGAAAGATTTCCTCATGTCCGTTGTGTTTGTTCCAAATTTATACTCCCATTGGTTACCAATTTGAAATCTGGTCTTTAACAAAATTACGGTGAAAATGTCATTTCCAACTTCTGTTTGTACTAATTAAAAAATGGAAGGGTAAAAAAGGAATTTTGGTACCTAATGCTCACTTAGTTTTGAACTGGGACCAAAATTTTAGGACGGCAAAAAGTAATGTTTGGGACCATAAATTGGGGACGGAGGGAGTATCTTGTATTCCCTACTAGCTTTGTATATTTTCTTGACATGGCATCTGTCCTAAATTGTTGCTCTTGATCAGGAATCTATTTTTTTTTTTTTTTTTTATAAATAATACATGATTGTACAAAAAAGGAACGAAGTATCAACTTTTTTTTTTTGTTAACTTTTAAATTATCACTTTGTTTTGGGACAACAAAAAAGAAAATGAGCATTTTTTTTTTTGATAGGCAAAATGTTTATTGATAAACATATAGCAAAGAGCATAATCCCCAAAAAGGACATTGTTATAAGACGCCAACAAAACACAAAAGCAAGAGAAAAAAAAAGGGTGTCCTCAGACCTCAGCCTTGCAACCCGCAATCTACAAACCCCATCCGGCGAAAAGGTCATCTTCGTCATTAGACAGCCTCGTTACTAGTAGTAAACATGAATGAGTTCAATTTTAATTTATCAAAAAAGCTATTCCATCCGTTCCAAATTTCTTGTTCACTTTTACCATTCCGGACATCTCAAAAAATTATTTATATTTTCAAATGTATAATGTACATGCAATATGGATCTTATTTTATAGAGCTCGATTAAATCTGTTAAACAAAGCTTTCGTAGCCATAAAAAACACTAGATCGAAAAACATAAGTATCTAAAAATGGCACGCATGCCAAAAAATAGACAAATAATTTGGGACGGAGGGAGTAGAATTTTTCTCAATAGAAATGTTTTCTTTTAAGTTTTTGTTTTGCGAACTGGACAATCTTTTTAGAACAGATGGAGTAATAAGTATGGAGAAAGAATATCAATGATTAATCTTTATCATAACTCATAAGTAGTCAAATCATGACTTCTGAAAAAAAAAATTTCCTCTATTCATTTAAGTTGACCCCGTATTGGGTTTGACGAGCGGATCATTTCATTCTGAATAAATTATTTTCTTTACATTTTTCCATGGATAAATAATATTAGAATTCCGAATATTATACTAGTAATGAAGCAGATTTATTTCCTCTTGTTTACAAAGTGGGAGGAGTTTAACAGGCTAATAGGAGAGGGGGAAGCTGCAAAATGAACCTAGAAATGGTCACTGTAGAAAACTTGGTCTTAGAGACAATTCAGATTTTCTTTGCTTTAAACATGACATATTCTGAATCTCTCAAATTTATGTTCGTAAATCCTAAACGAAAGTACCAAATTTACATTGGACCCTTTCTAGTGATTCATTTTACAAGATATATATCACGACAAACACCACAAAAATTGTTGGTCGATTAAGACAACCAGACGGTAGTCATGTGGAAGTACTTGAAATCTGTCAAGTGTTTAACAACTCACTTGTCGCCGTGTCATTACGTGCTGTGCCTTACCCGTTGGCATGCATGGCATGGCACGCCTTGTGTTTGCCGCTGGAATTACTGGGTCTGCAAATGCAACATAAACATGTATCCCTACACAACATGTGCTTGGCCGTCTTACTGGGATTTTTGGCTCCAAGAATGACCTAATCTTAAATTGCTCAATTCATAATTTTGGACAACTAAACATTAGTCTTAATGTATTGTATCATAAGAAAAATAGAAGTTAAATAGGTAATCAATGTATGTTAAAAAAAGGGACCTGGTTAAACTCTAAGGAGTTGTATGGTGGCCAAGGTGACAAGGCTTGAAACTTAACAATACTCGATTACTATAGGTTTCAAGTTCAAAACATCCTGTGTGCTATAAACACACATCAATTCACTAGTGGACAATGAGATTGGTCCCTCAAAAATCAATTGAGAAGCGCAGAAGCGTGGAGCTGGTCGGCACACTCCCGAGTTTTTTTAGGGTCCTTCAATAACAAAGAAAATGACGAAGATCGAAACGCACACTCCAATACACTTTTTACATTTTCCAATTCACTTTCACTCATCTTTATTTACTTTTCATGTATTTTATTATACATTTTAAGCCTTAAAAACAACTTTGTATCATTTTCCTTTATTATATAAAAAAGGAGGAGACCGAAGTTTTTGGCTCATTTCCCCTTAGATCTAGGCATAGTTGACAACCAAGAACTTTGATGGTGCAGTAGTTAGAACTTTGAAAATCTAGGCATGTGACCCCACCCACCCACCCAACTTTTTCCACCAAAAATCAACAGCTAATTAATTTCAGTCAAACCAAAAAAAGGAAATTAAACACTGGCCTACACCCACTTGGGGATTCTCTTTTGTCAGCCAAAACGATAGTCCCTTAACCCCTAGATATCTATACAAATATAAAAAATATATAATTAATATGGATAAATATGGAATACGTCTTATAAATTATTGCTAGCTGCAATAATAGTCAAACCATTATGTCTTTCTGTCTATGAAATCGGAGCATGCAGCATGCATGCATGGCGCCCCCTTGGATAAAAAGTCGTCCCACTCATCTCTCAGCAATCTTATCTGCATGATAAGAATTGGTTCATGTTTCATAATCAGTATCACAACATAATTGTGAAAATATTATTGCTATCCGTAGTGATTTTCAGTTTGTCTGAAGAATTTTGTTAGAAACACGATTCATTTATGCAAAAACAAACATGTCCTTATAGTGGAGATCGACATCATCTTTACACTTTTTATGGGATTCTTTGGAACCTACGCATGGCCGAACGACTAACTTTTAAAAAATGACATTTATAAAGAGTTACAATTTGTGAATTAAATGTAATGATACTGTGTCAATAAAATGTTGAACTTAAACGAAGTTGAATACTTAAAAAGGAAAAAGTTTTGGGTATGGGGAGGGTCGGCATATCCAGGTTGTCCAAAAATGCAACCGACGGTCCGGATTGAAATGAAAAGAAAAGAAAAGAAAAGAAAAAATGTGTTTCAATCCGGATCGTCGGTTGCATTTTTGGACGGCCTGGATGTGCCGCACGAATACCACGTCACCCATATCCTATTTGCACCCAAAATCTTCTCCTAAAAAAAGGGACGAAGAAAGTATAAATTTAAGGCGATTGGAGACGCAATATTCAAATGAGAATGAGTTATTTCCGCCGGCGGTGGAAACAAATGTTTCCTCCAAATCAATCACAGCCGTCCGTGTGATTATGTCCTACACAATCACACGGACCGCTGTGATTGATTTGAAAGAAACATTTGTTTCCGCCGCGATGGAAATAATGTTTTCTCTATTCAAATAGAGGTGTCGTGTACTCTTCTTTGGCAAGGTTTGAAATTTATATGAAGTCAACTCATGCATTTATGAGGTTCACAGCTCATTGGAATGCACTCATCTTTTGTAAGATTTCTTACCCTTTTCCTCTTATGGGAAAGTAAACCCTCTAACCACCGCGTTCGAGCAGCCATGTTTGAAAAACACACACACACACACAGTGCACTCACTGGTTTCTATAAATAGAACACACATGCAAAGCTAATCTCTCATCCACAAGAACAAGCTTTAAGAGCTCTCAATCTATCCACTCGTCTAGATAATATTTTTGAAGTTTTAGCACTTTCGCGAGCTAAGCTTAGAATCCGTTTCGATTCTAAGCTCAATGGCCACATTTAGCAACTTATTTGGTACAATCTCCATCATTTCTCTAGTACTAACTCTGCAGCTTGCATGCTTCGCCAATGCGCAGCTCTCGCCCGATTTCTATGCCACAACTTGCCCTAACCTCAGAGGCATTGTGCGTGTCGCGATGAGGGAAGCGATTGATAGAGAGCTTCGGCTTGGCGCCTCTATCCTTCGGTTGTTCTTCCACGATTGCTTTGTCAATGTGAGATATGCATCCGTCCTAGCTCCATTCTTTTGTTCATGTTCAAAAAATTGATTCTAGTAGCTAGTTTTGACAGTACGTAACTTTAACGGGTTTTTTTCCCTCGACGAAAGCCACTATGAGAGTACATAGTGCCTTCTAGTGGGCTGCCGTGCACTCCAATCATTCCTAAAAATAATCCGCATTTTTAATCCCACTTTATTAAATTCTTCTTAAAAATAATCCGACAATCAGATGTGTCCGTAAGGTATTGTGTTTATGAATTACTTTGGTACGTAAGTTTTATGCAATTTCAATTTGAGTGGTGCAGGGCTGCGATGCATCGATACTCCTGGATGACACACCAACCTTTACGGGCGAAAAGAACGCATTGCCGAACCGAAACTCAGCGAGAGGATTTGAAGTCATCGACACGATTAAAACTCGTGTCGAAGCTGCCTGCAGTAACACAGTATCTTGTGCTGATATTCTTGCCATTGCTGCTAGAGATGGAGTTGTCCTGGTGAGTATATACATATACATACACATGCAATAGCCATATATGTACCATGCATGTGGTGAGTTTTGTAAAAACTGACTATAGTAGCTCCTCCGTCCCAAATTGCTGGTCTTTCTTTGATTTTTGGATGTTCCGAATTACATATTCATTTTGAAAAATCAACAAGAAATAGGTTCATGACCTTTATCCTTTTGCCATTTCTTTTCTACGTTTAACTAACAAAGTCAACAAAGCATTAAAAATAAGAAGGGGCTAAATTGGAAAAGTCAACGCCAATAAAAAGTCATGTCAATCTATCCTTATAGTTTAGATTCCAAAAAAGGATAAAGCATTGTGGGAGGGAGGAAGTAGTAACTTTCCATCACGCGTTTGTGTCAAACGCCCACCCAAATGGGTGGTGGAAAAGAGCCCTCGAGGCTTCGAACATAATTTATATACAAAAGAGCTGTGTGGTGTTTTCATATTTTTTGTTCCATATTTTTCTCACCTATAACTAATTTACTAATAACCTCTAACACCTAATACAATTAAAAGTGCTCCATGTGAAAATCTCTCATGTGATTTCTTATGTGACGTAAAATGAGATTCAGTACTGTCTTATTTAATGATTCGAGTCGTTCATTTCGTAAATTTCAATTAATTGTGTAAATTATTTTTACAAAAAATCAAGTTGATCGAACATCTATAAACAATTATTTGTATCATATTTTTCTATAAGAGCAACGAACAGTTTACTTCATTGCTCTTCAGACAAATATTCTTTGTTCAAATGACGTATTAAGGACTTAAAAAATAAACCCTTTAAAAGTCATCAAATATGATAATCTATTTTCCCGTAAAATGAGGGATATTGTGTCACGTGTGGTTATATAATACAATGACATTTTACATCCAAAAACATTATATAGATACACACACATATATACATACATGCAATGACGTTTTTACCCTTATGTGACAGCTAGGAGGACCAACATGGGAAGTTCCACTGGGCCGGAGAGACGCGACAACCGCAAGCCAAGCCGCCGCAAACACCCAAATCCCCTCCCCATTCTCCGCCCTCCCGGCCCTCATCTCCGCCTTCGCCGCCAAAGGCCTAACCGCCCACGACATGACCGCCTTATCCGGCGGCCACACCATCGGCTTCGCCCGCTGCACCACCTTTCGCTCCCGCATCTACAACGACACCAACATCGACCCCAACTTCGCCGCCCGCCGGAGAACCACCTGCCCCTCCTTCGCCGGCGGCTCCGGCGACGACAGCCTAGCCCCGCTCGATATACAGACCCCGAACCGGTTCGGTAACGACTATTACGTGGATTTGTTGAACCGGAGGGGGCTTCTTCATTCGGACCAGGAGTTGTTCAATGGTGGGTCCCAAGATGGGTTGGTTAGGGCTTATAGTGGGAATCAGAATGCCTTTTATAGGGATTTTGCTGATGCTATGGTGAAGATGGGGAATATTAGTCCTCTAACTGGGATTAATGGGCAGATTAGAAGGAATTGCAGGGTGGTTAATTAATTAAGTTAATTTCTTTTAATTACCCAAAAAAAATTAAGTTAATTTTTTTGGGGTGATTTTGTAATGGATTTAAGTTAATTTCAAGTGCTCCACGTTTGAAAATAAAAACTTTCCGTGGCTCGGATTTCTGAACCAAATAAGTTGAGTCTTAAGTCCCATTCACTTAGGAGTTCTTGTAATGTCAAATGCATCGTGGTCCGTGATCATCGCTCATAGGAATTTCAATAAGTTTTCCCTTTCTTTCTCTTGGGTTTTTTTTTTTCCTTTTTCTTTTGGGATTTTGTTGAGATATAAGTGTATTTTGAATAATTGTTCTATATTTTATTGATAATAAGAAATTGGATTTTCTCGTCCTTGTGATTGACAATTACAGTCCCTTTGGATTGAGAGATTTGGTGAAATAAAATAAAAAAAAAACAAACAGAGAAGAGATTAATTCTCACCACTTATTTGGTTAAACAGTTGTAAAAAGAGGAATTAATGCGTGTAAGTGCAAGGCTTATTCGTTTCTCACTTTTTTTTTTTACAAAAAATGATGAGGTTTGATGAGAAAGCATAATTATCCGGCAATACGGACAAAATTCAAGTGCAGGAATCTCTCATGATCCAACGCATATCTTATTATCTTATTATGAGCTTTGAACCTCATATCACAACGATATACTTATTGTGAGAGTGAGGATCCTGCTATGCGAAAATCTCTCATGTGATTTCTTTTGTGACGTATAATGAGATTTTCACCAATATGTCTTATTTGATGATTCGAGCTGTATGTTCAATTCGTGAACTTTGGCGTGTAAATCATTCTTAAAAAAATCAGGTTGATTTGACATTTATAAAAAATTATAAATCAGGTTGATCTCTTACGTGTGGTTTCTCCCTCACTTTTTTCAACGGACAGGTGTCCAGACCACCTTACACGCATCTCGTCTAATTTCCTACCTAGTCCAAGCCATTCACGTTTGAAATAAAGAATTTATAAGAGGTTATTTTTTTGAGGGCTGACCCCAAAAATCAAACGTCTGGCAATTTTATGAGGAACAAACTCACCAACCAATCGGATGGGTGTACGTCGTCCATTTCTCTGTTCGGCAAAGACAATGACATGTTCCATGTAGCACAAAAAAAGACATTGACATATTCGATTGGGAAAAGAAAAGAAAAGAAAAGAAAAGAAAAGACAATGGCAGATTTACCCTAATTTAACAGCTAGCTGTAGGAAGACCAAATGGAAAGTTCCACTCGGCCGGAGAGACGCAACAACCGCAAGCCGAACCGCCACAAACAACCAAACCCCCCTCCCTAATCCCTATTCTCCGACCTCTCCACCCTCACCACCGCCTTCGCCGCCAGCAGCCTAACCGCCCTCTATGATTTGTATTTGCTATCTCCATCGCAAAAGAATATTATCTTAAACTTGAGACTTTCTGGTCAGAGAAAAATTGAAACTTTACATTATGGGATGCAAAAACTTGTGAAGTAGAAGAATTCGGTGGTGCTGTGCACGGTGCCGCTCACCTCTCGGCTGTCTGATCGTATTTTGGACGTACCTCATGTGCTTTGAGTTTTTACCGGTAAAAATAAATTAAAATTATCGAACACATCGGATCATCTAAAGCACGATTGAATGGCCAAAGGGTACACCACACAATGCACAACACCCCCGGGTCCAACTTGTGGAGTAGAAGGTCAAACGATATTTTAATTAGTAATATGTAAAAATAAATTTATATCTAAAAGGGTTATTCATACTACATACACATTATTATAATGCCATAATAAATAGAGAGCTTCTGGTACGTAGATTTTATCTAGTAAATAACAAAAGGACAACATGGTAAAAAACAATTCTCTCCTTTTGGGTCCGGCAATATAATCTCAGAGAGTGTGGATGTGCCTTCTTTGTGAGTATGCTCCGGTTTGATGCATCGTGCTTAATGTGGTCAGAAGTTTGTATGGAGAGGCCATTGAAGATAATAATTGAAAAAATGACTTGGTAAATTTTAGGAGTCTCACCTAAGAGCCATTCTGATAGGCCATGTGGATGTCTTTATGGTCTTTTCAATATTTGTTATTTATTTTCAAAGATTGATAAATTTCTCTGTTGCCATTAAAAAAAAATGGTAAAAACCAATTTTTAATCTAGTTAATGTTTATTCTCTAAAACACTACTCTATCGCAAAATCTTCTGTGCATATATATTCGAAAGAATCCAAACACTTTACACATTCGTAATATATTCTGATCACAATAATCCACAAACCTACAATTCACAATTAAAATGCAAAATGCAAAATGCAAAATGTACAATAAAAATCGCAAATGCCCCCATAATATGAATTTATCTTTGGACCTTGCAAATGAACAACCGAGCAGAGACGGAGCACAGGAGGGGGTGTGGTGGCATGTGCCACCCCGTGTCCAAGAAAAAAAAAATTGTATTACAGAAATATTGTTATTTTTCAAAAAGCAGATTTTACTTATGGTATTAAGCATGTTAATGAGTGATTAATTGATGAATATGCGTAAATTTTAAATATTACATATATATGTTGATGAGTGATTAACATATGAAAATATGTATTTTTCCGGATCTTATGAACAATTAACTTTCGAGCACATGTCTTTTTCTATAGTAATTACTCTTTCCGCCCGTAAATATAGTACACTAACAAAAAAATAATAATCCAACTTACGAATAAAGAAATAAAGAACTAATTGAGATTTTGATTAAAAAATTACATGTCATTTTATAATAAGATATCTTTGTGATATAGAAGTATGAAGGATATTGACTTTGGATGCTACCTCGGAATTGAAATCTTGATTCCGTCCCACCGAGTCATATAGAACACGAATAATACTCCTATAAGAAAGACTTGCAACTCGTACCCCACCTCAAAGTATTGCTTGCTAGCTTTGGCTCAGCTTATAGCCAACCTCAAGTGTTTGTCCTTCTGGGCTCTAAGCCAAAAGGTGCCTTCGTCCATCGATCCTGGATATCTCTGCAACCGATGTGGGACGCCAACATCTCCACCTCCGCGGAAAGAATCCTGGCTCTGATACCATGTAAGACTCACGAATCAGCCGGCCCCCAACTGAAAGAATTGTCCACTTTGGTCTAACCCTAAACCCACCTCTTTGGTTTGCTGTGGGCCGTAATTGCAAAAGACGTATGCCTTACTATCCAAAATTTCTCGATCCGCCCCTAGCTTCCGCGAGGCATTTTTTCTTAGCTAAGTATTCATGGCTAGACATGCATATCCCTAGTTGGTGAATAGGTAGTGTTATGTCATGCCACTCTATATTGTGAGAGTGCGATGTAAGAGTTACACACCCATGTTCGTATCGTTAGCATCATAATAGTGTTTTTATAACTTCGGATACGTCATCACGTGCGTGTCCTTATAAGTGCTGTAAAATATACTCCCTCTGTCCGTATTTTTTTATTCATTTCAACATTCGTGTTTCTTAACTTTTATTTTATAATTTATCAGATTTTTCATGATTTTAAAAGCTTTGCCGAATAGGAATAATTATAAAAACAAAAGACATTGATATTTTTTTAAGATATTCAAAATAGTGAAAGTGACAAACAACTTGGAACAAATATATGTCAGCAAATAAATGCATGTCAAACAAAAGTGACTAATCACATGTGCTTAGTTTGATTTATTTAATCTTCTATAAAGCTAAGGGTACCAAAGGAGAAGGAGAAGGGTAGGGTTTACTTTTGGGTCACACACGAATAATTAATTATTTATTAATTTTAAAATAATTTTTCGAAAGTCCTTGTGGAAATCCTGCTCAATTGGATATGCATCAGTGGGTGATTCAATATTTCAATCTCATTCAGAATTTAGAATTTTGAATTCTGAATAAAAACTTGGAAGTTTTTTTTTTTGCACGGCAAAGAAGATTTTATTGACCTTTGAAATGGATTACAAAGATATTATTAACCTTAAAAACTTGAAGTTTGGATTAACAAATTACACATCCAATTGAGTCGATTTTTGGCATGGTCAATCATATGAAAAATTATTTTAGTACTATTGAACGGTTTAGATTATTTGTGTATGACACCTAAAAGTATGTCCCATAACCCGTTACACATTTTCGATACCTTTTCCCTTCGCTATATACCCAAGTCGGGTCCATTAATCTTCATGATTATTTTAAATACATTTCAGCCGAGTCAATTTCGAGTTACTTTGATTTTTAAACACCATGGCCAGTTCATACTAGAAGCCAGAAGGTTATCTAATCCAGCTAGCGAAAACAACTATTATCTATTTGAGGTAAATCTAAGCTCAACCGAATTAGATAAACTTACGTAATTAGTTATTGTAAACGAGTTCTCAACCAGCCAATAAACCAGACTGGTTTAAATTGATAACAATGCCTAGTTTTTTTTTTTTGTCAAATGATAAAAGTTTCATTGATAAAAGATATCATACATCCGAACGGTCCACCGTTCCTCCGAAGAGGAGAACGAAGCCTCAAGGAGGCCTAAACAAGAACCTGATTTAGAACCTCACACATAACGGGAGTAGAACACCAGCAACTCATTGCCACTCCAACAATAACTACCACAACCATCCAAAACATCCTCGAAGAGATGAGAAAAGCCCACAGGGGGAGAAGAAAAACCAACAAAACTAACTAACATAAAAGATAACAAAAAACTACAAGCCAACAACTAGTCAAGGACCCAAAGAACCGAGTCACCCGAGTTGCCAACACTGAGTTGCACAAAGTCGACCCAGTCACCTTGAGTCGAAGGAGAGTCGCTCTAACACATCCCATCCGTAGGCCGAAGTTTCATCTCCGACAAGATCCCAACACCTACACCGCAGAGCTCACCTCCGGCAACCACAGGTCTTGATGCACCTCCGGCGACCTGTCAGGAAACTCGGTCAACGCGAAGGAAAGCAAAGGAGGTAGGCTTTAAAAAAACAGAGAAAGGTGGAGCAGTGGCCAGAGGAGAGGAGAGCGGCAATTATTCGAAAAACAGGAAAGAAAGCGAGAAAACTATAGGAAAGGTTCCCCGCCACCGTAATAGGGTAGAAAACTAGAGGGGGGGGGGGGGGGGGGGGGGGATTGAGTGGTGGCTGTAGAAAACCCTACGAAGGGGGTGAGGGTTTGGAGAGAGAAGGGAGTTGTGTATTTCTTCGATCAATATGGCAATGCCTAGTTAAAGGGGTTATCTCAGTGGTTAATCGACTTGCCTCAGCAGAGCTTACCATTCTAAGGTCGTAGGGTCGATTCCTTTCGAAAACGATTTGTCTTTAAAGCCATATCTCCTCACGAAGATGCATGAAAATAACTGTGAGAGGGCATTGAGAGATTAGGGTGTGCACCGGCCCTCTATCCAAACCTTTTTTTCAGGGTTTGGAATTTATATTTAGGTCCATCGGGTTGCACTAGGTAGGGTTTTTAAATCCGATTAGTAAATGGGTTGGGCTGAAAAATGTCCCTTTAAATCAAGAAAGCCCGGTTTGGATAAAATTAATAACAATAATAATTTTCGTTATATATTTATATAAAAAACAATTAAGAATGAGAAAAAGCCATTATCGTACTTATACATGCACAATACCCTTTTTTAAAGCGTATATACACATATTCATTGGTCTTTGAATAACATTATTATTATGGTTGTAAACTCAAATTTGTAATAGCGTGAATGATTAATTTATACTTGTGTACTATAATTTAGAAAATTAAATGGGCTACTTGAAGGGGCTTGGAAAATGAAATTTTAAGAGGGCTAGGTTTGGGAATATAAAATGAAGCCCGATTATTAATGAGTCAGGCTTGGACATGCAAACGTCTTGTTATTATCTAGTACAAGCTCGAATTAAACCCGTTACACCTTGATCATGTATGTGCACTCTAGCTAGGAGAGATTAGTTTGGTTCATCGGGACACTCTTCACCCAAAAAAATACCCATTGATAAAGAGTGAAAATCAATAAAGTTAGACAATAAAGCGCACTTTGAAATGAAAAAACAATCATGTGGGAACCAATTATGTATCTCTATTTGATTTTCTGATAGCTCCAAAGTTAGTTTTAGAATTGTACTTTTTTTTTGTTTTGATAATCGGATGTCCAAGACAACTGCGTGTATCTCAATTAATTCTGGGGCCCTGGAAATAATGACCAGACATAAACTCCAGTGGCTCCAAGAGTTTACGGACAAGAGAAATTGAACTTGAGACCTTAGGTGAGAGCAAACTTCGAAGTCCCAATGGAAGAACACTTAATCAAACCTGTACTTTGCTATCACATTCCAAATTTGACGTGTCACTTTATGTGGTGCACTCCACTATATCTTTCAGACTATAATATTTTATTACTTTTTATAGTATATGTCTTTAGCTTTGTTGATAGAAATGTAGAATGATACATTGATCTCTTACCTTAAAAAAATGTTTTGGCAATTTTATTTGTCAATTATTTTAATCACTATTTTTTTAAAAAGTTGCTACTCTCTCTGTCCCTAAATAAAAGTAGAGACTTCCATTTTGGGTTGTCCCTTAATAAGTGTGTTTTTTCAAAAGTTAATGGGTAAAATTTTGTACAATTATTATTTTGCTCTTTTAAAAAGGTTAATGGGTAAAGAGTTAATGGATAAAAGTGGATGATAATTTTGGAAAGTGGAGGTAAAAGTTGATGTGAAAGGTATAATGACGATGCTTCTTAATAAGTTGGATTTATGGAGCAACACATTTAAAAAGAGACGGAAGGTGTAATTTTTAATATAACAATTGATAATCAATAATTTCAAAGTTTTGTATATTCAACATAAATATTTCAACATTTCACACAAACCTGATGTTTTTACTACTGTTGATTTTGGATCCGGTTCTATTCATAGGATGAAGGCCTAGGATGCTGTCACTTTTGGCTTGGATGATTTGGCTGTCTTCTGCTTCGTATTAATATTTTGGTCTTGCCTCTTTCTATGTTATTTTTTCCCCTTTCTCTTGCATTCCATTTAGCTATTCGCTGGATGCGTTTGCTTTGCCATTCCCTTGTTTTGTGCTTGGTTGTGGCGTCTTTTTCTCAATGTACCTTTTGCCGAGTTTTAATAAAATCTTTTTGTTGATGCAAAAGTGGCAATGGTAAAATGAGTTTTGGGATAGGTTATGTTTGGTTGGGAGTTTTCAAAATAAAATTTGAGATATATTTCTGAGATAGTGTTGAGTTTGGTTGTTGGAAAAAAGAATAATGATTGGAGAGAGACATAATTTGGGCTTACCACTGGGCCAATAGGCATTCTATGACGATGTTGCTTCATTATATATTTATCAACTGAAGGTTATAGCTAATTGGGGACCCTAATTTTGGGCCAAATTTGAGGGGCCCCAGACACCAGCCTACTGGGCATATGCCCAGGGCCGGGCCTGTGTTAGCCAATTGTTGTTTTTAATCGCTCATCTTGTCTATGTAATCCAACAAGTACATAGTACTACAGTACACTATTACTCGTATAGACCACGAAGTGAGAACGATGGACAAAGTTATAGTGAGGTAATTTTTCTTTGTTTAACTCTCTACTGAATCTCCACCGTCATTTAGCCGAAAATATTTGGATTAATTTTGGCTTTATTTAAAAAAAATTGAGTTTTAATCATAATTTTATACTTGTTAGATTCGTCTCGTCGAGAGGAATCCAGAAACCACAAATCTTAACGCAAAACTAACAAATGAATTTTTTTTCAAATAAAGACGAAATGAATAATCCAATAATCCGGATTATGGATTATTTGCCAAAGAAGTTTGATACCACGTGCTCCTGAATTTTAATTCCACACAGCATATACTTTTAGAGTAATCAACTTTGAGGCCAGACATCAAATTAAAATTCAAATTAAAATTCTCTGAATATTGAGGATTTCTCGGAGATCATTATTACAGAAGATTATTGTATCATCAACAAATTGAAGATGAGATACCAAGATTCCTTTCATGCCAACCTGCACACCTTTTATCATCCCCTCACTTCTAGTTCTTTGGTTGTGTTTTGATGGGGCTTTGGCTTTGATTAATCCATTTTCCTTTTGATTCGTTTTCTTTTTTGATCAGCAAAAGGATAATACTCGATAATGGGTAGATCGAGTAAAAAAAACCAAGCATCACTTTTGTACTTTGTGTCCGAGTTAATAATTGGTTTTGCCAATAAATAAAATGCTCTTGGTTACTTTTTCTGTTTCAAATTCCTATGTCCTTACGGTAGTTCTAAACCTTTAGACGTGCAATAAATACATGCACATTTAAGAAAATATATACATTAATTAGTAATAATACTCTTATATTTCAACTTTTAAAAGAAATCATTGTTTTTAGTACAGGGAAGTCCTATTATGGAAAATTGAATATATATTTGTTTTGACATTTTAAAAGGACTACAATTTGGAACATCGCAAGTGGTGGCTAGCTCATGCGGTAGAGCTCTTGGATGTCCGACACTGTATCTCGGGATCAAGTCTCGTTCCCTCCTCTCCATGTAATACCCATGTAATAGATTAGAAATGATGAATGACAAAAAAAAAAAAAAAAAAAAACAATTTGGAACATCCAAAAATAGTATAAGAAACGAGCAAGTTGGGATAGATGGAGTTAATTTTTTTTTTCCGTAGAAAGCGTAAATTACTTCATTGCAGGTGGTGTGGTAGTCCAATGGATGAAACATTAAATATACTCCATGCACAAGACTTGGGTTCAATTCTTACTACGTACCAACATCTAAAAACTAACACTTCTTGCCTTCAAAAAAAAAAAAAAAAAAAGGAAAAGAAAATTTTCACTCTTGTAATCAATCTAGTACAAGATTAGCAAGGTTATGAGCAAAGTTGAAATTTGTTCGATCTAGATAACGAAATAAAGTTACAATAGAATGATACTGAAGGACTAGGCGTTCTTGTCCGGCTGTTTCTGGACCCTTCTTACGTCTGTTTTGATTATCGGGACTGTTGATATTTCATTTAAAACTTATCAAAAATATTAGGCACGCAAAACATCATGCAGATCAGATATTGTTTGATGTATCTCGAAAATATTTATCTTTAGGAAAGTGTACTTTTATCAAGTGCTGCAATATTTTTTAAACCCATTTTTCTCGAGATAAATGTTTTCACATATTTTATTAATGGTATCCAAAGCTTATGAATTTTGACGTGGCTAATGAACTCGATAAGCTATAAAATATCAACAGTCCCGATCGATTATCGAAACTGATCTAGGAAGGGCCTGGATAGGACCGTCCAATCCCTATCCGAAATAGCAGAGCCAGACAAAATATATATTCTTCCAGAAGAAACTAAACAAGTAGCAAACTGTCTGTGAACACATCTTCTTTTTTTATCCGCTGCTAACATTACCAACTTGGTAACCTAATGAAAATGCATGATCTAGCATATATTTTACTACTAACTTTTAACCTCATATCGCAGCTGTGACATATTTACGTCGAGAAGAGGATCCTTTTATGTGAAGATCATTCATGTGACGTAAAATGAGATTCACCAAGTTCTTACTTGACCATTCGAGTCCTTCATTTCATAGATTGCGATGTGTAACTTATTGTTACGAAATCGAGTGGATGGGACAATAACGAAAAATTAGTTGAAATGTATGATTTTTATAGAGCAATGTACGGTTGAGAAAAATTTGTTCATTTAGAAAGATACTCTAATTTTCAATCAATCTGATCTTTTGCATAGATGACGTTTTGGTCGGGACCTAGAAAAGAAACGACTCGAATAATTAAATCTACTCGCAATGAGTTTCATTTTATGTCGCATCACATCTCCAGTTCGTTGTTTGGAAAGACAATGACATATTTACCCCATGTAACAGCTACCTAGGAGGACCCTCATGGGAAGTCCCACTGGGCAAAAGTAACCCAACAACTGCGAGCCAAACTGCCGCAAAACTCCCAAATCTCCTCCCCATTCTCAGGCCTCGGCACCCTAACTTACGCCTTCGCTGCCAAAGGCATAACCTCCCACGACACACAAGTTATTAATTGTTTCGTATATATTTCAGATCATCCTATATTAATAAGCCCCGTAACACACATAAATCGTACAAATACTTACACATATGTGTTTGTACAACTAGCATTTTTTTATTCGATGAGTGAGTTTTGTGGCTTAGGCATTCGATTGAGTAAAGCTATCTATCAAAAGCGATGTTCCCATGCATCTATGACGTATATCTATTTTAGTCAGGAGGGAAGAGCTGTAAGATTTGATTCAACCCGTGTACCTCATTTGGTATTTCATCTCATATGCCATTAACATTTGTAATGCATTGAGAATATGGAGTGATAGTATTGAAATAGGGCATTGCACCCTAACTATGGTGGGGCATAATAACCTAGCATTGTTTATGTTGCAATTCATATTTTCTTACGTCCCAGCAGTTCGCGTCTAGATCCTGCCAGAGTGGGATGTGACACTTACACGGAAGTGTTTGTAAAACAAATATTATTATATTCTATTTATTGTCAAAAATGTATTCACATGTGTCCATTTAAAAGTGATAAAAAGGTTATCACAATATCACGTAAATTCCTTCATGCTTACCTGTACGTCAATTTCGACATTCGTGCCGCTCCAGTTATATTGTATGATAATAATTTACTTATATTTTTTACGATTTAAAAACTTTGCCAAGTAGAATTATTTGGAATGTATCAGATAAGATCCACATATGACGTATGAAGGCTTTATAAATTACAAAATATAGATTTAAGAGATCCAAAGTAATGAAAGCGACATACAAATCTTGGCAGTTGAAGATATAAATTAATATTAAAATTACCCACCTATCTAATAGCTAAAACTTTTACAGGAGTTTTTATTTTTTTATTTTTTTGATCGGCAACAAAAACATTTTATTAAGGAACGTGATAGGAGTACATCAAGTATGGGGGGAAAGGGGATTCCAACGAAAGTTCGAACAAACAGCAAATTGGGACAAAACCCAAAACACCTATAGGCCTAAAAGCCCAAATAAGACGATACAAAGAATGCACATAAACATAACAGTGGGCCGAAAGAGGGAAAAAAGCCCAAACCACCTAAGGGCCTAAAATGCCGAGATCATACAATTAAAAAACGGTCGAACACCAAGAAACCCAAAACCTAACCCTAGCTATAATTCACAACAGTCACAACCGCCGCCCACCACTGGCCTCCACCATTGTAAACAGTAAACCACTAGCAAAGAATAGCCAACGGTCAGGACCACCACCATGTCGCCAATGGCCACCCACCTGAGTGACGAACCATACACATACGACAAAAACTATTGCGGAAGCTCATCGAGCCGTTAAACAATGACTAGAACACCAAAAAATTTACACGGTGGGAGACCACGCCGGTTGAGCCGCCCTAAACACCATAGCCACCTAGTTGTTAGGCCAAAAACCACAACACCCAAGAGAAAAACTGGTGGTGGATCAAAATGGGGGAGAAACTCAACCGTGAGAAAGTAGTGTCGGGAAAAGGATGATCGAGATGGATATGCATGAAAGCTCTGGTAGGGGTTCAGAAAAAAGAAGAGGAGAGATGGAGAAGAAAGAGATACGAAGAACCCTATCACAGCCGACCTTGTCAAACAGTCGAAACCCCGGTAAGGACCGTCAAGAAACCGCCAATCCAGTCCCCAAAACGATTAGGAGTAAACAGGTGCTGAGATCCATGAAACTAGCATCATTTGTTATAGCTGCCGCCTTCGACCAACTTGTTACTGCCACCAATCATTTTTGAAATAGGAAGAAGATGGGGAGATACGGAGGGGAAAGAACATTGAGAGAGAGAGAGAGAGAGAGAGGAGGAGGAGGAGGAGGAGATGCCTGGGGGAGGAGGGTGGCACCAAGTATAGCTTTTACCGGAGGGTGACGCCAAGTGGCAGAAGCCCTAACTGGTGTTGTTTTGAGAGAAGGGGAAATGAGCGTTTTTAGAGAGAGTGTGTGTGTATTTCTGTTTTCAGATCAAGTATAGCTTTTACAGGAGTTTGTGGTTAGTAATCTATATGGATAGGACTTTTTCGTAGTCTTAGATGAACGCTTCCCAACTTTGGTTTATTTTATTATACTTTTTTGATTTCTCTCGTTGAGACTAGCAATATGGTGTAAAAATTTGGCATAAATCTAATAAAAAAATAAGAGAAAACAACTAAGAAACATGCAAAAAAGTCATGAAAAAGGTGAGGTTGAAAATGCCCTAATTTTATGAGCTAAGAGCATCATCATCAGCTTCTCTATTTTAACTTTAAAGTTAAAGTAGAGAGCAAACTCACCAATTTGAAGATTTTTTAACTTTACTACAGTAACTTAACAAATTTGGTGACCTACTGTTCACTCACCAAAAGAGGAGGAGGGGGGGAAGAGTAAAAGTTTGAATAGAGAGTCTAATTCTATAAGCTTTTGATAAAGTGACTTGCTAAAGTTTGAATAGAGAGTCTGATTTTGTGAATTTTTTGAAAAGTGACTTGCTAAATTATAAAATGTGTTTTGGAGGTTAAATTTGGTGTTTTTTTTGGTGTGCCAAATAAGGATGCCCTAAAATGACCATATTTAGGGAGTTACTGTAGCAAAATTAAGAAATCTTTAGTTTGGTGAGTTCGTTTGGTGAGACTGATATTGGATAGTTTTAAGGGTTTTGCTCTCTAGTTTAACTTAAAAGTTCGTTTGGTTCTCCTCATATTGAAGCTCTTATAAATCTGACTCGAATATTTTAATTTTAACTTATGTGCTAAATATGATTTATGAATTTTCAAGTTTTATTTTAAATGGATATCAACTCGGTCAATATAATTCCAAGTCAAATTCGAGTAACTTTTGAAGTAACTTTGGATTTAATTTTAAATAACAGCTCATACCTAGAGCTTATCGAATCCAGCTCACGAAAACAAAATAAACTAAACTGATATAATTAGTAATTGTAAACGAGTTTTCAACCAGCATTTTGACTTAATTGTTTACATCGACCATTGATCAAATTTTGGGGGAAAAAATTTAAAGTTAATCAATCATATGGGACCTAATTATAAATCTCTCTTAATTACGGACAGTGTTTGAGCCATATTTTCGGTATCCACTTCCCATATCTTTATTACTTAATTACTATTCTCTCCGTCCCATTTTTTGCTATGTAAGGTTACCTCAACTTTTTATGGAAATTAGGAATAATGCCCTTCTCCTTATCAAATTTGTTCAGATTTCCAATATTATGCTTCATTCTTATAATTAAAAATGTTTTTAATTTTGTTATTCTGGGTATATAGCGGTGCTTTTTGTAGAAAAGTACCCTTTTTCTCGTTGACTTATCTAACAATGCATTTTGAGAGATTCCAAACCGGTCCCATTGTTAATTAATAAACTGACGTGGCACTGCTACTCTATTGACCAATTGCTTTTCTCATTGACCAAATATGGTTGGTGTTTGACTGTCACCACCAGTTGTCTCTATAATGCAGGAAGTATATACTATACTACAATTCATACAATATTACTTGTAGAGAGAGGATTATAGACAGAGTGAGAGAAAAATGTAGACAGATGAAATATAGGAATAGGGGTGATAAACGAGTCAAAGAGGACGAGTAGTTAGATTTTTTAGTTTAAAAATTAAGTAGAAGTAAAATTAGTTGAGGCATGCGTAAGCCGTAAATTAGCCCGAATATGGATGGTACTAAATGTTGGTTATAGGTGATCAGGGTCATCCCCAATTTAGAAAATTCTAAAATTATTTACTATTTTTTTTTTTTTTTGTATTCTTCTACTTACCAAGTTTAGCCCTCCATATATTAGTGTCTGAAAACATGAATGTCAAAAGATTTGGAAATTACAACAACCATAATTTTTACATGCACACTCAATTTTCAAATTCCAAAATCTTGTTGTTACTATTATTATAACCACCTTGGATATGAGACGAAACATTAGAGGTATAGAAAAAAAAAGTAGGATTGGGCATTGTATTCGTGTGGTGTCATCCCGTGTTCGTTTCAGAATTTTCAAAAACTCTAACCCAACATGTTTAGCTTGTCGTGTTATCGTGTCGTGCCATATTCGTGTTCTGTGACAGAAATAGTTGACCCTAACTCGCTAACTTCAAATCGGATTCGTGTCGTGTAATCGTGTCTTTTCATAAATTTCCACCCTGTATTGTGTCGCGTCGTATTCGTGTCGTGTCATTTCATGTTCGTGGCAGAATTCTCTCAATTCTAACCGGATTTGTTTAGTTTTCCGTGTTATTGTGTAGTGTCATATTCGTGTTCCGTGTCAGAATTAACCGACCCTAGTCGGCTAACTGCGCGTCGGGTTCGTGTCGTTTTCTCGTGCCAGGTCGGAAATGCTCACCCTTAAAAATAAGTACTTCTCAATACTAGAACAAAGTAGTCGTCTAGTTTGCTTAGCGAAAAAAAATAAAATAAATAAAAGTAGTCGTCTACTCGTCTTGTCTCTAGAGAGAGAGAGAGAGAGAGAGAGAGAGTGATTACAGATATAGTTAGAGAGAGAAAATGTAGACAGATGAAATATAGGAATATTAAGAGAGGGAGAGAGATAGGCGGGGAAAGCTGTGTAGCACATGGCCTCGTTGCCGCCTGGACCTCAACATACTCCAGACCACCACCACCACCACCACCACGCTCCTCCTCCTTGCCGGCTGCCGGAGACGGACTCCAACAAGGTACTTTCCACCACTCTCTCAAAATGATCACTATTGTTTGCATAACATGACTTAAATTAATCACTATTTGATGACTATTATTGATGGATGATAAATAGATGATTTTTTTTTTAAATTTTATTACGTTTGATTTATGTGAGAACACGTATAGTTTTTCGTTAATTCAATATTTCTTCTGTTCAAAAAAATATTGTCCTGTTCGTTAAATGAAGACCTAGAGAAATATTTTGATTCAAAAAATTCGAAATTTTTTTCGCAAGATACTCGATATCGACGAGTTTCTTTTAGTTATTTTGAAGGTTTGAATTTGTTTTGATATAAACATATTCTTTATAAGTTCTTAGACTCTTAGTTTGACGGATCAGACATTTTTTTTTGGGATGTTAATAGTATATTGATCCTTTAGGGTGAATCACCATCAGGTATTTTCCAAGGGTATCCGGAGCTCAGTCTGTTCTTACTCTTTCTCGATCTATCTCAAAACCTTTGATTTTCTCTCTGATCGATCTTGCTGTTCGATCTCATACTCTATTTCATGGACGGATATCGGAGCGAGGTCTGCCTTTATCTTAGCTGGTCTTGCTGTTAAATTTGATTATTGAGGTGTTTAATTTGGTGCTATATCATGGGTACAATTCTGCTAGTTTAGTGGTTTGGTGTTTTTCAGTCTTCTAGGTGTTTTTTTTTTTTTTTTCATTTTATGAATAATATGAGTTTGTTTTGTTGATTTCCTAGGGTTTTTCCCCAACATTTAGTGGTCTCGTTCCTGTATTATTATCCTAAGTCATGTTATGCGTGTGTGCGTGCAAGAACGTGAAAACGTCTTCTAAAAGTATCGTAAAATATGTGAGAGTGAGGATTGAGAGCTCGGACTGCCATCTGAAAACTATGTGACTAAGTTATATATAATGCCGGTTTTTGTTGCTTGGTGATCAATTAATCAAATAAAAAAGAGAGTTCGGACGGCCGTCTGAAAACTGTGCGATCAATTAAGCTATAATGCCGGTCTTTGGGTTTTAGAAGTTGAAGATGAAACAAACACATGCGAAAGCTACGCATAGATTATATATATATAAAGTTATAAACCACAAGAAATCACCACAAAAAATTGATGCATGCGGTTCGGCAAGATTGCATGCATTCGTTCACGGTGCACCCCAGATTACACCATTCTTTTTGAAAGGCAATTTTTTTTATTAATCTTTGAACAATACAAAGATTAAAAGGGAATTAGGAGCAAAAATATCCACAAGGAATAAGGAAAGCACCCTCGAACCCCAAAAGGGAAGTTAACAAGCTGCCAACCTAACAGAAATGAAGAAAAAGAAGACAGATTACAAGGACTCCAAAATGCAGATTACACCTTTCTTTTTGAAAAAGAAGACAGATTACACCATTCAATGATGTCAGAGCAACCCCTCTATACGATTCTGTGGGCTCGAGCCAGAAAAAAGATCTGTCAAATATCGTGGTGACTTTGGGATCGGGATGCAAATGGTTACTAAGGAAAAGAGCCATGAAACATCATGATGACTCTATGAACAACCCCTCGTGGGGCGCGGGGCCATAAGGGTAGGGAGATTATGATATTCTGTCCCACATTGAAAATTTACAAGAGTTATCCAGGGTGTATGAGGAACCATGCAAGTAAGTTGCTACTAGTAACTTTGGCTTAAATATTTTGAGCAATATGTGGTTAGGTTTTAACAAATTACTAAGGTAGTGATAGGGCATTACAGTTGGTATAAGAGCAACCCATGTAGACGATTGGGATCGATCGAGGGAAAAGACCCGTGTAATATTTTGGCGAACATGTTTTGCTTATAAAATAAAATAAAATTGGTGAAGCCTTGAGGATGCTTTTTATAGGGATTTTGCCAATGCTATGGTCAAAATGGTGAATATGAGTCCCCTAATTGGGATTAATGGGTAGATTAGGAGGGAATTGCAGGGTGGTTAATTAACTTATATTGGGGGGATTAGGAGATTTAAGTTTCAAGTGCTCCAAGTTACAAAAACTAAAAAGTTTTTCACTTCTCAAAAGGATTTTTAGTAAGTGTTTTTACTTTCTTTCTTTCTTATGGTTTTCCCCCCCTTTATATTTTGTGTTATTTTTGGGTTAGAACTTATAAGTGTGATTGACTTGGTGTTGTGCATTGTGTTGATATTATTTACTACGATTTCACAATAATTATTCAAGATGTAGGAATAGGTTTTCTTGTTCTTCAGTGTGAAAATTTACGAAAAAGATTCAAGTGCAAACCAAGTATTGGTCCGAGGGCCGGAATATCGCAACAGAGAAGGGATTTATTCTCCCAAACTACATGTTCGACTCTCATCGTTAACAAAATTTCTTGGGGTTAACGGACGGATTATTGTTTAAAGGTTACTACATATACATGTCAGTGAATATTACATGACCGTAACATAGAGGAAATACCAAAATTCTCAACGAAAAAAGACCAAATACTAAACACATACGGAAGCTAGTCAATGCGTAAAAAGTTTTGCACGTACGAAAGCTAGTCGATGCGTAAAAAGTTTTGTGGCGTAGGCATTCAGTTGAGCAAAGGTACGTAGGAAAAGGAAGATGAATTTCCAATTTACTAAGAAGGAAAGAACCGTAAGATTCATTTTAACATACATGTTCATCTCATTTGATGTTGATCTCATATAGTCATATGTCATTTAGCATTTTTATTGCAATATTTGTGAATATTGGTTTGACAATATGGAGTGACTGAACTAGGGCAGTGTACCCTAAACTTGTATGTTGTATGGTGGTTAGAGGTTGCGGACCCTCAGTTTTTTTTTTTTTTTTTTGGTGCTTCGGAAACTTCAAACATTAAAAGAAAAACAGAGTCTTAAAGATCATACAAGAATAAAACAGGAACTAGTCCCTAACATGGCTTCTACCGAGCTAGTCTTCGAGCACGAAAATGCGAACAGATTGCGGTGACTCTTCCGTCACCACCAGATCCTCAAATTGCTCTGCACCTAGATGAGCCAAATGGTCAGCACTAGAGTTAGCTTCACGGAAGATGTGTGTGAGTAGCGATTGAGTCCGCATAAGAAGCATTCGAGCATCTCCAATCAGAGTGCTATTAGGATGATTGGCAGGACCCTCAGCTTCTACGGTGTAGTGTTTGGTTTTAGTACAATAAACTAGGTTTTGTTTCGTTTTGTTTTCTCACGATTCGGATTAGAACAGGACCGTAGGACTTTTGGTCTGGACACAGATTGCATTTTCTTAGATTCATGCTCATGCACGGTTTGGTCTCCAGATTTATAGGAATTCAAGCCGATCCAGACCATGTACAACCGTAGTTTCTAGTAGGTAAATGCACAATGATATGTCTTGCCACTTTGTGTAGGTTTAGATCCTGCTAGAGTGGGATGTGATACACTGAGTGTTCGTAGCACTTACGTTATTGTATTCTATACATGGACGAATATGCAATCGAAAATTTCTGTTGCAAAAAAAATAAAAAAAGAAAGAAAAAGAATACGTAATCGCATGGCTGTATCATTTTATACTAACATATAGAAAGTTACTGTCATGTAAACTCCATCCGTGCCTATTTTTATTTCAACTTTCACATTCGTGCCGCTCAATGGTATTATTTATTTATTTATTTTTATTGATTGAGAAGCCCTCCTTCCTTTTAATAGGTTATTATTATTATTTAGCCATTCGTGCCTAGTCGTATATGATAAAAATTGTCGGAATAGAATTCAATAAAATTTATCAAATTAATAAAATACATATAACATTAGTAATGAAAGAGACATATAAAATGGAACAGACAGAGTACATATGCCAGCTTATAACTAAATGTCAACTATTTTGACTAGTTACATGAACTTGAATGAGCCTAGTTATAAATTTGACTATTGTGTTCAATTTGCCTGGTGGTCTAGACCGGAGACTCATGGGTCTATTCCATCTTAAGATCTTAGGTTTTAAACTTTTCCGGTGCTAATAATTTCTTTGAGGTCAAGTCTGTACGGAGAATCCCTACTACTGAATGATGGATCCCTCAAACACCTGAGTTATCGGAAAAAAATGTGTTTGATTTGAGTTATTATGAATCTTCTTTTCAAGTCAAATTTAGAGTAAATTTTAAGCCAGCTCATACTATCGGATCCAGCTCAGGAAAACAACTAGATTGAGATGCATTATCTATTTAAAGTCAATCTTATGGTCAATCCAATTAGATTGACCGACATAATTAGTTAATGTTAAACGAGTTTTCCACCAGCTAAAAAGGCCGGACTGGTTTAGCTGTTTAGAGAGAGAGAGAGAGAACTAGAGAGTGAGGATTTATAGATATAGTGAGAGATTATGTAGACGGATAAATGCAGGATTTGAGATTTTCGTAGTGACACAAGTTACTATATCTTGTAGTGATCTTAATTTGGGCCTTCTATAATTTGTATTTGGCATCGGAATTGTTCAATTTGTCGGATACAATTTTAATTGGATATTGGTAGTCATATAGTCAGATACAATTTTATAAAAATGGATGGCCAATAACATTTAAAGAATAAACTGTACGACAAATTTTTCTCAATTGTGTGCCTAACAATCTCCTATGATCGTAATTTTTTGGGTCCGTGAGGTACTCGATCAGCATTTCTGAAAAAAATAAACGATTTGGATCACAAAAGAAAATTTCAGAGGGCTAACAATTGAGGTCACTGTGTGGTGTACATGGTGTGGTGACTTGGGTCACTATAGAGATCCCAGATCCATGAAAGGTAGTAGCAAAGGTGATAAACGAGTCGAATAGCTAGGATGAGTAGTTAGATTTTAAAGTTTGGTTTGAAATTTAGAGAAATTAAATTATATGTAAGCTCAAAGCATCCTTATCAAGATCACCAAATTTTGTAACTTATTTAACCTCAAAAACACATTTTATACTTTAGCTAGTCATTTTATCAAAAACTCTCAAAATGAGGCTCTATCCAAATTTTACTACACTAATAAACTATTATCCTCACGTCTAATTTTTTTTATTTTATTTTAAAAATGACTGATGAAACCCAAGAACTCTCTCTCTATCTTTACTATTCTCTCAAAAAACCTATTCTCTCTAGCTTTACTCTTTGCAAGAACTCTCTCTCTCTCTCTCTCTCACACACACACACACACACACATACACACATTAGACCATGGCGGCCCACCATCATCAACCGGGTTTGGATTTTAGGCCTGTGATCAACTGGATTTTGATTTCTGACCCAACGTCCCATCACCGATCAAACCTAGTTGGTGGTTTTGATTTCCGGCCTATGTGCGATATCCATGGTTGTGCGATTTCCGGTCATGGCTATACATTAGAAAATATTAAAATAAAGAAAGTGAGTGAGTGCCTCATCTTCTTTGTTAAGTCATTGTAGCATTTATATTTTGTTGATGGTGTTTGTTCAGGCTAATTTTTTGGTGTCTTTAAGTGTTTTCCTCTCTACTTCAGCTGAAAAGAGTGTTTGTGAAGGCTAATATTTATGTTCTAAGTGTTTTATGAAACAAGCCAATCTCAAGTGTGGGCGGTATCCCATTTTTAGCCAAGGTAGCTTTTGCCCCAAGAAAGCACCAATTTGGATTTTTGTTGTCTTTATTCGGATTTTTTTTCTCGTTTGTTAGTTTTGTGCCAATTTTTTTTGTAGATTATAGATTCATGACATGATGAGAGGAATCGAAAAATACAAAATTATAGCTGAAATCCAAATTTTATTGGAGTTATCCAAGAATTAATCCATTTAGCCCAAGCTTTTGGGCTTTCTATCTGATGATTCCCGAAAAAAATGGGTTTCGGTCATAATTTAATTTAATATTTTTACGATTTCTCTCGGCCAAATTAATCAATATAATCTGTAACAATTTGGAGCAAAACTAAAAAGAGCAGAAAAATTGAACAAAGACACAAAAAATCATTATTTTTAGAAACAACTGGATCAGTCAGCAAATAATGAGAAACCACCTTAATCGAGCCGAACACGAGTCAATCAAGGGTAACTTGAATTTTTATTCATCCCATGGAGAGTATGCTGAGTAGAAACTTGTTCGAGCTTAGTTTGACTACTTAACAAATTATTTCTCACATTAATGTAAATAGATGAAATATGGGTAGGTTGATAAACGAGTCGAATGAGCTAAGTTGTTTATTAGATGAGCTGAATAGGAATGAGCTCTAATCGAACCGAATACAAGTCAATCTAGAGTAGTTTGAATTTTTGTTCATCGTAAGCTTACCATGGCGAATAGTAGCTTGATCAAGTTTTATTTGAATATTTACAAAATTTCAAAAAAAAAAAACGTTCAAACTTAATTCATTTATTTGATAAATTGATCTCGAACAAACTTTAACAAATGAATACGAGCTCAATAGGATAGCAAATTCGTACAAGTACGACTTTACATATAATACTGTATTAATTGAGGCACACGTAAGGGGAGCCTGGAGTCAAGAAATTGGAGTTGCGAAAAGAAAAGTACTACTCTACAGTAGTGAGTAGTCGTCTATACATAAAAGTTACAGTGAGAGAAAATGTAGACAGATGGAAATATAGGAGTATTTAGAGAGAGAGTGAGAGAGGAAAGCTGTGTAGCACATGGCCTCGTTGCCACTGGGACCTCATCATCCTCCAGACAACAACCACCAACACCACCACCACCACGCTCCTCCTCCTCGCCGGCCGCCGGAAATGGACTCCGACAAGGTACTACTTTCCACCACTCTCTCTCTCTCTTCGCCCCTACCCTCCGGCGATCCGTCAGTCTTACTCTTTGAGCCACTATATGACGCTTTTGAAGCGTATTGGAGCTCTGTCTGCTCCTATTCTCGCTCGATCTAGCTCGAAACCTTCGATTTCCTACCCGATCTTGCTGTTGTCATGCTCTATTTAGTGTACGGAGGTCGGAGTGAGGTCGCCGGAAGTAATGTACGGTGTATTTCCAGGCGATCGGACAGGGTTTTCCTTTTTCTTGGCTTGTCTTGCTGTTAATTTGCTATGTGAGGTGGTTTTGGGCTATATGTATAAAATTCTGCTAGTTTAGTTTTTCAGTCTTCTACTCGCTGTTTTGTTGATTTCCTAGGTTTGTTCTATTTCTGTAAATGTTGTGGTCTCGTTACTTTATTAATACCCCAAGTCACATAATGCTCGAGCCTGAAAGTATCTTTCTAAAATATCTCAAAAGGAATAAAATGTGCAAGAGCGAGGTTGAAAGCAGGAGCGTAGAGCGAGGATTTAGAGGGGAAGTGGAGAGCCGTACTGTAGGACTATGTGACTAAGCTAGTAACAGTTTCTGTTGCTTGGTAATTTTATGAAGTTTTGCTTGTTCATCGCATGGCTAATTTTCATAATTTTCTGAGTCTTCGGGTTTTATAAGTTGAAGATGGACCAAGCACGCACAATAACATTAATATGGATCATTAACCAGAAATCACCACACAAAGGTATACGTGAATTGGCAAGATAGCCTTCGTTCACGGCGCACCCCGGGTTTCACTTTATCATCAATGATGAAGAAGAGTACAACTATATGCACACTAGGTTACGTCAACGAATAACTGTAATTACCGCAAATGCGTTGTGAAGTGTCCAGCAGTAGTCAGGCTCTTGAAAAGTGATACCCAACATTCCTTTCTCCAACTCTGGTAGTTGTGGTAGTAACTTTTTTGCCTCCTTCCTTTTTCCTTGGGTTGTTGTGCTTCCAATGACTTCCTAGTTTGCTTGATGCTGTTAGTGACATATGATGCTCTGAATATTCCCTTGTTTCACATGCAAGCTTTGTGGCATATGATGCTTTATTCCAAGTTTGGTAATGTCATAATCCTTTTCCTAACCATGTCTCTTCAGATCTTTGATTTTTCTTCGTCAAACGATACCTGCAACTAGTTAGTTGCTTTTTCAATTTTTGTGATTGTACTCGACTTTGGATGCTAATTATATGAGTGATACAATGGTTAGCTGCTCTCATCTTTGTTTTGTGGATACTTGTAAAAAAAATTCATTGTTGTTTTGGGTTGATCATCTGTCGGTCCACTACCGTAGTTTTGGATTGAACACTAATTATGTAAAATTTTGTTTTTACTGCAGGAAATGACATCTGCTGTTATCGAGGGAAACGATCAAGTCACAGGTCATATTATTTCCACTACTATTGGGGGAAAAAATGGTGAACCTAAGCAGGTAAGGGGGAGTAACTTTAAACTCCAGTTCTACAGCCTATTCCTGTTGAGTGTTGACACTGTAATAAGATGCTTATTTTTCGTTTCTTTTTAGGCATGAGATGAACTGTCTACGTTCAATTCTATGGAGGGTTTGTATGTTTAAGCATTTATGTGCTTTCAAGAAAAATTGTTAGACCTTCCATCTTAGTCCTAAGCATTGCTGCACTAAAAAATAAATAAAAAATAACAGAAAAGATAAAAGATCAAGTTGTGAGGGAGATTCATCAATTTTGTGCTTTTGAGTTTTAATTTAATAGGTTATTTCTTCCAAATTAGCAAGATAAAATTAACCAATTTATATAGCTAATTTGTTATTGTTGATGTCTTTTTAACAGACCATTAGTTACATGGCGGAGCGAGTAGTGGGTACTGGGTCATTTGGAATTGTTTTTCAGGTACTAAAAAATTCTGGGATTTTTAAGGACTTCTGGTATTCACTTTAGTCTATTACATGGTATTAACATCAATCTCATCAAGGCTAAATGCTTGGAAACCGGAGAGACTGTCGCCATAAAAAAGGTTTTACAAGACAGGCGGTACAAAAATCGGGAGCTGCAGTTAATGCGCTTGATGGATCACCCAAATGTTGTGTCACTGAAGCACTGTTTCTTTTCTACGACGACTAAAGATGAGCTTTTCTTAAATTTGGTTATGGAATATGTCCCTGAGACTATGTACCGAGTTCTTAAGCATTACAGTAATGCAAATCAGAGGATGCCGCTCATCTACGTCAAACTCTATACATACCAGGTTTGAATTTTTTCTATTATTAATGTTTTTTTATCCATCACTTTTTTCGTGAGCATGATAAAGGTTAAAAATGATTTGCAGATATTTAGGGGGCTGGCTTATATTCATACTGTTCCTGGGGTTTGCCACAGAGACGTTAAACCTCAAAATCTGCTGGTGAGTTGCCCTATTTGCTTTTTTGGATGAGGTGGTGTGTGTATCTGAACATATGTTTATCTGCAGGTTGATCCTCTCACCCATCAGGTTAAGCTTTGTGACTTTGGAAGTGCAAAAGTTCTGGTATGCTCGTTGCCTTGCCAATTATGTTTTTCCATTATATTGGATAGATATAACTGTGGAGATCAGATAGATGTTCTTACCAATTACTTGTATCATGATGTTATTCTACTCCCAGTTATGTTCTTTTGTGGTTTTGTACTTGTGTGAAATGTATTTTGGAAATTTTACAACATATACAAGTTGAACCATGTTCTAAGTGATGTAAGGTTGCATAATACTTTCTGAATTGAATCGCAGTCATAATTCATAAACAATGGTAAATTTGGGGGGTTTCCCAAGGTTTCATCCAATATAATTTTTTGGGCAGATCTATTCTTACTGTAAAGTAATTGGAAGTGTTATTTATTGCTCCTAAACAGAATATAGGACCTATCTTTATGTGCACAGGAAGTTGGATTTCGGCTTTTTATGAGATGATGATTGTGCTCTCTCTCTCTCTCTCTCTCTCTCTCTCTCTCTCGTTTTGTTTTCATCCAATGGCAGATATAAAACTCAATCAAAAAATAATGGGATGTCTATACCGATGTACATGGGTGTACAAAGATGGACATAACGGACATGAAGACCTTTTGAGACTTGAACCTCAGACCTCCCATAGACGTTGATACCATTTTAAACAAAACAAAAACTAGATTGCAAGTTGGAAAAATCAATTCTGACCTAACCCAAGGTCTTGGCCTGGAACTTAGGGATTTCTTCCCTCTTAAGGTCTCAGACACTCGGGTTCGATTCTCCTTGCCAGAAACTCTTGGGGCCACCTCACCTCATGTATAGATGTGGAAAGGGCTGTGGGAGGGGCTGTAGGGATTAGTCCGATGTGTGATCCCAAGACACCCTGCATCACCAAAGCAAAACATACCCCAACCAAAACCATTAATAAGGGTACTAAAACTTCTCTCCATAAGAGTGAAATCCACAACCTCACTACACTAAGTGTAGCTACCCAGCCTATCAGCCAACTGCTTTGTTGAACCCATTTTAGACATTTAGTTGTCCCAAAATCTTATGCCACAAAATGGCAAAAGTGGTGAATTTCAGGTTCCCAGGTTTTTTTTTTCCCCTTGCTGGTAAGTCGTGATAATTAATTGAAAGGTAAACCATAATACATGTGAAATGGGTATACCCTCTGCCTGCAAGGGGTAATTTTTCAGTGATTTAGTCTCCTACCCAAAAGAAAGGAAGAAAATCTACACATTTGGATTAGGTCCTTATTTTCAATTTTGATCCATCTCCTCCGCCTAGAAGGGGTGATTTTATTTTTCCACCTGCTGACTTCCGTTGCCGGTCTTCAGCTTTTTTATCTCAACTATTTCCTCTTTTGTATTGATGAGCGGTATAGTCGCTTATGAAATTGTAGTCTTCTTGTGTGTTAAAGTAGTGAAGCTCCATTGTGATCCATTAAACCAAATCGTTCAAAGCATTGCCATAATCATACATGCAGATATTATGATCTTTTGAACTGGGATCTGAGTGACGACTGTTTCTTCCTCCGACCTTTGCTCTGGAAGGTGCTGGAGAGACAGATTGCTTTTCTCAATTTTATTCGATTTTTTGTTTTTACTCTTTCCCATATGTTTGTGATGCATTTTAACATGAACATAACATTACCTGTATAGGTTGCTTTGTGAGGTGTGTTCCTTTCCCTTTTCTTTCTTTACAATTTTCCTGCAGAATTTTTCCTGACACTACAAGTTCTTTTTTAATAGGTCAAGGGTGAAGCAAACATATCATACATTTGCTCTCGTTACTACCGCGCTCCAGAACTAATATTTGGAGCAACAGAATATTCATCTTCAATTGATATATGGTCAGCTGGTTGTGTACTTGCTGAGCTTCTACTGGGGCAGGTATGTGACTTAACATCTGGATTACATCATCTACTCAATTCTTTTTTATGTGAGAAGTATGTCAGTTATGTATTGCTATATGTTTTGCTTACTTCACATTCCATTTTTTTATAGCCGTTGTTTCCGGGAGAAAATGCAGTGGACCAGCTTGTGGAGATTATAAAGGTGCATTTCGTTGTCTTTCATATTTCTATGGATCTCAACTCTCATTCATATGGGAACTTGATCTATAACTTTCTACAGGTTCTGGGTACTCCAACTCGTGAAGAAATTCGATGCATGAATCCAAATTATACAGATTTTAGGTTTCCTCAGATTAAAGCTCACCCTTGGCACAAGGTATACAGTTTGCTGTTTTTTTTGCTGATTAGTTGATAAGTTGATATCTTGGCTGTTACCAAGCCTGCTTAACTTCGGAATCTGATCATGAAGTTATCTGTTTCAGGTTTTCCAAAAGCGGATGCCTCCTGAAGCAATTGATCTTGCTTCAAGGCTGCTTCAATACTCACCAAGTCTGCGTTGCACTGCGGTGAGTTTAGCTTCTTCGTTTTTCTGGAGCGTTCTCAATTTTGTCTCCAGGGAAGCACATTATGGCCCGAAGCCAATTTTGATTGCTTAGAAACTTGGAAGATTCTAAATCTTTCATACCGTTAGCTGTTGTACTTGTGAATTTGGCATTCCTTTGCAAGCATTCTAAATGATTTTGCTCCAAAATGTTTCGGTTAACTGCAGTGCTGTAAATCTTTTTTTTATTTTTATCCTGTACTGTATTTTGATTGCAGTTGTTTTGTTTTGTTTTTTTGGTTTGTGATTCAGTTGGAAGCATGTGCTCATCCCTTCTTTGATGAGCTTCGGGAGCCAAATGCTCGTCTTCCTAATGGCCGCCCTTTGCCCACTCTTTTCAACTTCAAACAGGAAGTATGCATCCTAACTACTAAAATTATCATTTTCCGTTTGTCTGCTAGCATATATTTTTCATCTTTGTGAGGCGCCTTTGTAATTTTCCTTTAAAACGTGCTTCAGAAATTCCCTTCTACCATTTATTTATTTATTTATTTGAAGTAGAAGTTTGCTAATACTACACTAAATTTTTGCATTATGAATCTCCAAAGGGGTGCTTCCATGTGTGAACAACATGCACGACCTATGTGGATATTAGTAAACGAGATTTATGACCAATTTGTATGTATCACCAAATAGTGCAAACTAGAAGGAAAACGAAAACGCAAATTGCTCAGGTACTGGAATTCATCTAAGATGTAACGACAGTTTGCATTTGTGGTGCAAAATATTCTTGTGGGTTCTATTGCTGCATTGCATGTGATGGAAGATTTCCACATGGTCCCTTTGCATGAGGAAATCCTATATGGGACCCATGTTTTATAAAGATGAAGATTATCCACATGGTCCCTTTGTCCTTCCAGCGCATTCCATGTGCAATAAAGTCCAATGCTAATCAAAGTTCTAGTCGTATCGAAAAGTTGGGGTCCAGTTGTGGGTTTGGTATTACAGTTAACCCATCTGGGGTGCTTGTGGGTTAACATTATGTGTAATTATATCTCCCATCGTTTTTCTTTTCAGTAAAAAATAGTTGAAAGAAGCGTTGATACTGAAATCCGTATCCACTGCATTGTTGATTCTTTAGTTTCTTACTTTGGATTCCCCCATCCGTTTGCAGCTGGCTGGAGCTTCACCGGAGTTGATCAACAGGCTAATACCAGAGCATGTCCGACGGCAAATGGGTCTCACCTTCCCACATCCGGCTGGCACGTGAAGAAACTGATGTAAGGTGGAAAATCGACTCCTTTGTTGGTTGACTGAAGGCATAGTCTCTGTGGATTATCGGTTTTGGCCTAACCACCGGTTTTCTTGCCCGAATACAAAGATGTGTATGTATTCATATAGCGTGGCTGTTTCCCTGAAATTCGGCCAATCTGTTTACTATGTCTCCTCTTAGCTAAAACGTACTCTTCGCCCCACTTCTGTACATTTTTTTTGTTCGTGAAGTTTTCAGAAATCTACGAGTGCAAAGCGATTACTACAATTCTCCGTGTCTAGCTTAGCCAATCTGTCTACACAGTTCGCTTAGCTGTATGGCTTATTTTCGCTTAGCTGGTGTTATTTCCTCTTGTTTTATCCTGTGGCTTTTGGTAGCAAATTTTCTTTTGTTAGTATGCGATTTGATGGTTATTCGTCGAGAGAGTATTCAAAGTTCACCAAAAGAGAAGCTTACCGAAAAAAGGGAAAAAGAGCCACCATAAGAGGAAAGGTCTTTACAACGGGCCGTTGAAACGCTGGCTTTCTTCTTTTTAAGTTTCTTATCGCTGCCAATTTTAAACTGAATCAAACATTTGAATGAATTCCTACTTCAAAGAAAGAAGGCAGCGAGCGAGAGCTTCTGCCAGGTTTCCAGTTTGAGCTATTGCCAGGTCTCCGGTTTGAGTTATTGCCAGGTTTCCGGTTTGAGCTATTGCCAGGTCTCCGGTTTGAGTGAGGAGCGTCGAACGTCTGATTGTTGGATTTGGCCCGAGGCTATCCACCATTGACGTAGTCGACCATGGAACTTCGCGGCAAACACGGTAGGCCGGGAATTTACCGGTGTCTAGTGGGCCTGCAATCTTTGAAACTTTCAGTTGTTTTATACTAGGATCTATTAAACCGTTAAATTCGGAGGAGAAAAAATAAACCATCACTTTCGACAGGCACGGCACGTTACCTTGTCTAAGCTGATGTTGTGACATATAACAGAGATTCTGCTAAGCCTGTCAAATGGCAGGGTTTCATTTGATAGATTTGACAGGCTCATGTGAATTGTGTAGATTTGCCCTCTTGATTGTGTCAAGTGATGAAAGCGATGACTCCAAATATATTTTAGGTCATACAAGCCCGTTTGGCTAATCAGCGGTATTGGGACAGGATCACGTGGCGGTTCAACTCATCTTTTTTCATTGGACTCACTTCTTTAGACACCTAAACATGGAAGGTCACACCTAATTGTGAGTTACACATGATGAGGTGGTGGAAAAGGAACTTGACGCCACAAAATCCTAAAGTACACTTTTTTTTTTTGACCTTGATTTCTTCTTATTGTGTCATTATTTTATTTTATTTTTTTTATTGTTGTTCATACATCTCTCCCCAAATGTAAACCATAGTACACGGGACTCATTTCGGGTTTCACACTGTTGATCAGAGTCGTTCAATTTGTTTAAAGCACTATTTAAGGCTACTTGTAAAAAATCAGCTCATTCGGATATTGGAAAAGACTTGATTAATTAATTCAAATTTTGTACCTCCAAATTCAAGGAAGAAAATCACTCGAGCTGTTACCGGTATCCGAATGAGCTAATTATATACAAGAATTCTTAAAAATATGTTTTAAGCAAATTAAATGGCTCCTATTATTTATGTGGGATCATGAGATAGGCCCTACACAATTCGGTGTACTACATTAGAGCATCACTAGTGGTATACTCAAATATGGATACTCAAATATTGCCACGTCACATTTTGAGTATTCATTTAATGGGTTTATAAGTTTGAGTATCTACCCTTCTACAGTGGTTCATTTGTGTCCATAATAAAACAAAGTATTATTCACTCTATTTTTATTCATAAAATGGGTATAACTTTAAATTTGTTCATATATTTTTTTTATAATATTATTACCATTTAAAAGATATTCACAATACGTTTAAAATGAGATCAATCTTGAACATATTTTGGTAAAGATTAAAAATTGATAATTTCAATTTTTGGGAGAAAGTGCAAAAAAAATGAGTTTTGAATTAAGTATTTGAAAAATGGAGAGAGAATGTTGTTACTTTTGATATGGTGTGATCCCCAAAATTTGGTTATTGAGGTTTGGTTATTGAGAAAGATTGGTAATTTTGAGTATCCAAATGCCAAAAGTTGAGTATTTGTAACAAATGTTGTTAACTTTGAGTATTTATCCAAATACCATTGTGAGCCTCTTTTGTGTATCAAAATACTCATCTTTGAGTATTTTTGAGTTTGAGTATACCACTAGTGATGCTCTTAATACCCGTCATTAGTTATACAGATAGATATTTCATCCTTAGTTTTCGTCAACCCTAAGAATACATATCCAAGGAAGGTTAGTAACCACTGGTTTATCCACTTGCCCTAAAAAATTAACATAATAAACTGGTTTATGCAGAAACCATGGGAGTAATTATGTCAATAACAAATTAGAGCAAAATGCTACAACTGGCTAAGGTACATTATAAGTTACATAGACTTAATAAAAATCATTTCTTGTACTGTATTTGAGGAATTCAATGATTATCCTAAACAAATATTGCGGAATTACGATTCAATCAACAAGGAAACTCTGGAGTACACATCCAGTGCATTGTGCATCTGAAAATTATTAAGCTTTTTTTTTTTTTTTGAAACGGAAATGAGAAGATTATATAAATGAACGCCCAACGGCACTTAAAAAACGGAATTCATTACAAAGATCTTGGACAAAGCCAAACTAATAATCTTAATGGAGTACAAGAAACGCACAAGGCAATCGATGTGTTTCACCCTAACCCAGACATGGCCTGACGTAAACAGCGGCACTTACAAGATTCATACCTAGAATCAATATCTCTGAAGAGACTTAGTGCTAGTTAAAGATAAAAGACAAAGAATATCAAGACGATCGAATGGACTCTAACCAAACATGCTCGCACCAATGAACTCCCAAAACTATAGATCTTCAAAGCCACCACGAGTTGCCCTGCCAGCGATATCATATAGGTGCACAGATACCATTGTGAAGCAACCACTCCTGAAAGTACCCGGTCTGTAGACGAAAATTTGTCCAAAGACGAAACTAACAACTCTCACAAAGCAAGAGACATAACCCTCTCAGATCAGACGACAAGTCGTTGATCTGGAGAGACAAAAGAAAAAGAAAGAACGAACGAAGAAAATAAATAGTATCATGGCCCTCCCTTCCTACCACCATGGCTATCGAAACCCTAGGGGGGAGGGGAAGGAGGAAGAGTAATATTAGTGGTGGCTAGGGTTTTTGGAGAAAAGAGAGGACGAAAAGAGAGATCAATAGGGAAAATTTGAAAATTGTTAAGCTTTGACCCGTCCGATATTGTTTTACCACAACACCCCTGTTCGAATTACCCGAATTACCCATCTTAATTTATTGTCGTTTCTTTGTTATTGGAGCTCATCACTGCATTAAATAAGCTCATCGTAAAAACAAATAAAAAATGATAATTATATCATATCATATCATAAGGGATGTGATTTATTTTCACGCCATCTTTTTATTATTCGCACTCTCTTTTTTTTTACTCCTTATTCACGTATAAAAAGAGAGGGAAAAAAATGACCAGGTTGTGAATTCACGTAAATAAAGACAAATAAAGAGTGAACATAAAAAAAAAAAGGAAAGAAAAGTGAGTGCAAAAATAGTACAATAATGTTTAAGGGGATCAATGTTACCTAATGCTCCGTTTATTTGCGAAGAATATTATGCGAGAAAGTTAATCTTGAGAAAAGTGAAATGAAGTAAAGTAAAAGAAGTGAAATTTACTTTCCCGTGAGTATTCACTTGACAAAGGATGTTTCAAGGAAAGTGTAATTCACGGAGGCAAACTTTCTCACGACATATAATTCCTTCATTTTTTGTAGGATGCATTTTTTGAGGGAAAATGAGTCCTAGTGGGAAAAATAATTTTGTGGGTCCAATTATTTTTCTAGTAGTAACTTAACATCCCAAAAGTTATGAAAAAATTAATTTTTCCATCCTTTTTCATACTTGCTTGACAACTGAACGAGAATCAGTATCAAATGCAGGAGCGTACTCAAAGCTATTGTTAATTCTTAATATTATTCCTTACGTACCCTAGGAATGGATCAAAGTATTATCCTGTCTCACATTCTCACTGTAAGTATCCAACTGTGACACTTCATGCCTATAACAATAATATGACAGTGTTACCCCTACAGAATCTGCTACCAAACATCTGCTTATTCATGTCATGGATTCATTTTACACGTATTTTGCTGTCTCAAGTGGACATGAGAAAACAATAAGTGTTTATCTTTTATGAGGTCACATGTCCTAATTCTATAGAGCCCTAAACATTTCGGGGGGCCTATAGCCCGGTTGTTAGCTTTAGGTCTCGGAATTAGTTGACTTGAGCGCAAATTAACCTGTACATTCTGTTATCAAAAAGGAAAAACATATGTTGCCGTTAGAGAGAGAGAGAGAGATCGGGATAAAAGGAAAAAGATAGAGAAATCAAAGCATAAATTTTACTTTTTTATTTCCATTGTTCATTCTGTCTTTATTTCACCACAAATCAACGTTCCAAACAATGGCTGGTTCGCTTCTCATGGTTCGGTAGCTTTCATTATATGTATGTGTATATATATATATATATAGGAGGCCAAGCAAGAGGCGGACCGGGGGTGTGAGGGAGTGTTTAGTCGTGCACTCCTCCCAATTTTCTTACAAGTTATAGTACACTTTTGGGTGTTTTTATAAAGTTACTGAAGAGTCCCCGCAAGCCAGGTCAAATTTGCAATCCCTGCATCCGCCATTGGAAATAAAAAAAGAAAAAATAGACGACCTGGTAATTAAGATTCACTGCATTATCTCACCTTCCTTCAAATCAAAGCATTCTTAGGTTCTGATACAAGTAATAATTTATCTTATCTCTTCAATTTTCTAATACTTCATATAAGTCCATCTCAAGGAACCCAACCTGGAAATACCTCAAGAAAGAAAGTCATATGTCAACCATTTTTTTTTTGTGTATAAATCTCGAGTCATCTTCATTACGCAAACCTCTTATTCCAAGTTCCATTTGAAAGCACCGAGTTGAAAGATTTGCAGAAGAAACATTTTCTGGTTTGTTTCGTCGTCTCTTTTTTCGGGGGGTTTTCATATTTTCTGAAAGCGATATGTTTCCTCTTTAACTTCTGCTTTTGATGCATGGTGTAACCTTGTTTGGTTTCCATTTTCAGTACCAATTTTTTGGGAAACATAAGTAATCAATCAATAATTTGAGAACATCTTTTTAAAAAGGGTTCTTTTTACAAAACCGTTTTCAAAAAACGAGTTTCGAAAACTGTCAGCCAAATAAGTTTCTAAATCATGTTCCGCAACACTAAAATGACAACCCCCACCAAACTGTTTGGCTAGATTTTTAAAGGATAACAAGATGGAGATTGGAGGGGATTCAGTAGAGGTCAGACAAAACCTTGTTGGGTAAGTAATGGAGTCTGAAAGACAGAAACAACAAGAAAATTCAACGAATTCGGTAGGTGCAGTTCAAACTAGTAATGCAACTGAAATCGAAAGCACAAAAGACGGGGATTCAACCCCGGAAAATGAAATTCCTGAACAGGAAGCCAAGGCGGTAGAACCAGAGAACAACTATGTCATTGATGAAGACAGGGATTCAACCCCAAAAATTGAAATTCCTCAGATGTCAGAGCCACCAGGAGAGGAACAGCAAGGCAAGGCGGTAGAACCAGAGAACGACTATGTCATTGATGAAGACGGGGATTCAATCCCCAAAACTGAAATTCCTCAGATGTCAGAGCCACCAGGAGAGAAACAGAAAGCCAAGGCGATAGAACTGGAGAAGGACTATGTCATTGATGTTGAGCGTGATGTGGGATCCTCCAGTGGCGTTGGCAGTGAAAGCTTTAGAGCAGAAAAAGTTTGTAGGATATGTCACCTGAGTGCTGATAACTCGTCAGAGAATTCCGAACTCATCCAACTTGGTTGTGGCTGCAAAGAAGAACTTGGTTCCTCCCACCTTCACTGTGCTGAGACCTGGTTCAAGCATAAAGGCAACAGGTATATCTCGTTTCCCCTCTGCTTTGATGCAAATTATATATCATAATCTATGGAGTTCAATTAAAATGTTGATGATGCACGGCACTCATACTTCATTTTATTGACACAGATTTTTTTCTTGAAATTGAGATGTCCCCAATTTGGGATTAGAATAGTTCAATTTTCAGACATTCCAGAAAAATTGTAGAATTTTGCGTAATTGTTAAAGGAAACACGCGGACATGTCAAACTGGAAAAGTGAACGAGGGGCGATCAGTAACAGTTCTCCCTCGGTGTAAGAGAAGGGGCCAAAGTCATTGGGGAGCTAGAACTGAAAGGGATCGCAAACTTGCGGTATCCCTCAAGACAGGGTTGAGCCGTAGCCCAACTTCAATGCAGCTAATGGCATAGTGGCATGAAGCCAGGTATTAATAGGTGTTAGAGCTTGTCTCACTTTGGTTAATTAATACCTTCAAAACTAGTATACGAGCCTGAGCGGTCTCTCCACTCATTGCCAATTGGTTTTGAGTTGGATGCTTTAATATGGTATTAGAGCTAGGCTTTTAGAGGATTTTGGACAAGGATCTCTTGGTTATTTTCCCGTTGTTTGTGCCATAAGGGCACCATATTTCGTTATGATCCCAATGTTGAGGATCAGTTGTTTACCTCTCTACGTGCGGGTCATGGGTCGCAAGTATGGGGGAGTGTTAGAGCTTGTCCCACATTGGTATTAATACCTCCAAAACTAGTATATGAGCCTGACCGGCCTCTCCATTCATTGGCAATTGGTTTAGAGTTGGATGCTTTAACAATAGGCATGAGTTGCTTACCCCCACGAGTCTATAACCTCATTCCCTTCAAACTAATTGAGAGTAAACTCCCGACATGTAGCGTCCTCAAGTAGCTCACAAGATTCCTAAACTGGAATTTTTTTCCTAGTTAAGCGTATCGCTTCTTTGTTCTGAGCGCATGCCATATTCAACTAGAGCTGTATTCCCAGATCCTCCTATCATTTCAATACAACATGCAAGTGCTTTCATGAGTGACAAACAAGCACCAAAATGGAGAACATACATTATACATGATGTGGATCATCACTATTCACTTTATTAGCATAAATATCATGTTTACGCGTTCTCTTCACCCAACAATAGATCCATCATCCACATAATTTTGTTGAAGTCATGACTGGTATCATCAAATTGCCTCAGACGTTTCTTGCTTCCTCTTCATGCAGGCAATGTGAGATATGTGGCAGTACAGCGAAAAACATACCTGGAATACAGGACACCAGAATATTCATGGTGGAGTGGAATCAGACGAGGCTGACACGGAGGGCGGCAGACCCTTCCGCCCGTCCATGTCAGTGTAGGAACTCCACCTGCAACTTGTTACTGGCATGCCTTGTTTTGGCCTTTATACTCCCATGGTTCTTCCGAATTGATCTGTCATGACAACAAGACTTCCTGTTGTGCGGTATCCGGCAAGTTTTAACTCCATACGGACCATACCTATGAGGGAACGAAAGCTGAAATTTGTTATAGTTGTACAAGCCCAACAATATTGTTGATCTATATAATGCAGTTACACGTTTTTACTCCCCATCCATACAAGAAACGAGAACTCAGATTCATTGTAGATGTACAGAACTCAACATACTGTGAATAGACCATATACAATGCAATTACCTGTTTGAGTTCTGCAGACTCTCACCTAGGAGTCATTTACATTTCCCGTTAGTTACAATTCATACAGTGTTTTGGTTGGGAAGACATTTAACAATTTTGTTCTTAGCCTCCTGGCAATATTTTGTCTTTCTTTGCCACAAGCCAGAATATACAATGTGGATCACTGCAAATGGTAATCCCCGCCTCAAGGGTTTTCCTTTTGGTCAAGACAATATGTCCTAAACAGAAGATCTTCTAACAGTATAGAAGCTTCAAGTAATTTTGATAGATTTGGTCATTCTTTCCAAAGAAATCCTGCTCACTTCAATGATGGAAGCCAAGTGTAATGAAAAAACATACTTACTGGTAACATATATATCGAAAACATGCTCTAACAATGAAACATATCCTATTGTAACCAATTTGAAAACATTCTCCAGACTCACCTTGAAGTCTCAAATGTTTTTGAACTCCTTACAATGTTTGTCTCTCGCTAAGGTGCAACAAGTAGTGTTATCAACCTTTCGTCTATTTTTTTTCATTTTCCCAGGGACAAGTCCTATTCCAAAGCTCTCTTTGGAAATCCATTTTTAGTTCTTTCATTTCTTGTCGACCAATCGTAAAGTGAACAAGTAGTCTTATCAACCTTTTGTCTATTTTTTTTCATTTTTCCCAGGGACAAGTCCTATTCCAAAGCTTTCTTTGTAAATCCATTTTTAGTTCTTTCATTTCTTGTTGACCAATCGTAAATTAGGGTGCAACAACTAGTAGCGTTATTTAACACTTTCCTTTTACAATAGACAACATCCATTTAAAAACTATCCTTTACATTTTAAGCCTGGGTGAGAAGACATGCTCTTGTGTTTCAGAGGATCCAACTACAGGAGAAACAGGAACAGACATTACTAAGGTTTGCTTTATATACGCAGGATGGCTTGAAATTTCCCTTGGGAGACCAATATGAGTATTTGAAGATAAAATTCTCTCTCAATTAATGCTAAAATTTGTTCTAAACAAGTCCTCACAAATGAAGAAAATGATGGCAATACTGAAACTACTCTTCGACACCAATTCGACAAAAATCTTTTAGACTCCAAGAGTTACAACTTTTTGATAAGGAACAACACAAATTAAGATGGAGATCTCCATATTTTCAGTGCTCTACCAAACAACTTCAAAGAGACATTAACCAGAAAAATAGTATGTGAACATCGAGACATAAGTTCAAAGTTTCCGATCCTATGTACGGTAAACTTGGGTATAATTTTCCTTCAATAGGAGAAGAATGGTGTTTTCAGAGAGAGAAAGAGAGAGCGTGGGACAAGTGGCTATCAAAAGTTGTCAATGATTAAGGCAGACCCATTCCACCCTCATCACCAGTTTAGTTTGCAGATCATCCTCTTAAAACTTATTTTAGGGTATCAGTTGTTCAGAATCATCGATACTATTTTTGCATTCGCGAAATAAAGGATATTCTATAATTTTAGATTTCTTGTACATGGACTTTGGACTTTAGCGGTCATCCATTAATTTTCAGGAATCAAGTTATGATATTCAATCTTTAAACCTAAACTTTACATTAAGCTTTCTAATAGGTCGATACCAAGCTTTGTAGAGTTACTTGGGTATTTACACTAAGAATTGTCTGGCAATTCATCCATGGTCAAATGCCTTGGGGAACAAGTGTAAGCAATAATCTCTCCTTAATTTTCTGCACTTTTTAACCCCTTTAAACTTATAAGCAGATTTTTTCATTAAACCCCAACTCTTAGCATCAGAACAAAAAGGACAATTAATACACCTAGGACAGTTCATGGCTTCCCAAACTTTATCCCTTCTTAGTTCTTGCCTAAACTTCATCCCTTCTTGCCTTCATCCAAGAGGTGCCAGGAGAAAGTAGGTCAGGAGTTCAACTCCTCCAAGGTGCTAATCTAACTATTCTAACAACACTGAATTTCTCTGAGCAAAAAAAATAAAGAAGAGATTTTATTATCCCTTTCAGTACCAAAAATATAAAATAAAAATTAAATAAAATTAAATAAGACCACAGTTTCTTACAACTCTCAACTAGCTGCATAACCTGCATTACATATTGTTCAGTGAGCTGCTCTTTTTGTTGTCAAACCCAACGTTTTTCCCAACAGCCCTTTTGCAAGAAGAAGATAATCGAAAACCAACTCACCAGCACAATCTCTTTCCAGATTACCATTTTCAGCCATTAATAATCAAAAGCACCTTGTGTAATTTTCCCCACCATTGGGGCCGGGGTGGGGGGGGGGGGGGGGGGGGGGGGGGGGGGGGGGGGGGAATGGTTGTGTGACGAATCTTAGCTTTCAGGGTTTTCTAGCTACTTCTCTTATTGAATCGGGGGAAGGGAAGACTTCGAAGCAATCTAATGATCCAGGGGCAAATAATTTTCTTCTAATAAGATCAGGGCTTGAGTTTTTCTTTTTTTGTTTTTGTTTTTGTTTTTTTCTTTTCGACTAATGGGATCAATACCAACTAGTAATGTGGCAAAAACAGAAACCCACACCATATCAAGGCATCTAAACAATAGGAAGTTGTTTCAACTATGCAACTGTATTCTATAACTTACAAGATTATAACATGCAGAATGAGTAAATCTTTTACGCTTCAGTCACGTTACAAGCACCACAAAAGTTTTTCCATCAAACCATTAGCTAGCTTTACTAAGAGAGGACATCAACCAATGGCATCCAAATTTGAGAATGTTAGGAGATTGTTGGTTTGTGGGAAGGCGCTGGCAGGGTAGAACAGAATATAGCTAGAATGCTTTGTGCTAAAATAAACAACTAAACTTTTGCATTTTCATAAATAACCATGGAAAACGAAAAAAACAAGGTCGACACATCCACATATTCATGCATGTGATATGTATCATCCACATTCAATTAACAAAACTGCGTATTCCACATGACATGTATTGTTTTCTGGGTGGCATAATACCATCTTTTGGCTACTATGAGTATATCACCAATCATAAAATCTACAAAATCCTAATCAATAAGCTTCCCAAATGTTTCCAACTATAAAAAGTGTTTCCGAAATTTGAGACTAATGTATGTATTGGTCCTACTTCTACCTGCATTTTTTAGGAATCCATGTAAGTTCCGCACAGATTTAGGCCAAAAACTTGTCTGGAGATATATATCATCCGCAACATCAACTTCAAAATGTATGTTTCCTCCAAATCTTCCAGATTCGTAAGTCACCAAAGTTGATTCCTTTTGCATAGAGTCGACAAACAAAACAACTGCAAAAATGAGGAACATCAGTATTTCGAAAAAGCTGGCTATGGAAAAGCACTTCAAATACTCACAAGAGTCATAACCAAACTCTTTTGTTTTGGGAACCGAAGTTAAGCAGGATTTTGGTGCTGAGAGATTCATTCAATGGACAATCTTTCTCTAAGAAACACTGTGAGCAGGAAAGTCCAGTCAGCAGAGAGAACTGAAAGGTAGAAAGGTTCTGCAGAATTTTCTTCCGTCTTGGGAGTTTACAAGACAGTTTGCAGGCTTTGGCAGCCTGGCTGGTGCTTAAGGAAGTTCTATGACTCCATGTATGCCATCAAACTGTAGCTAGACTTGGCATAGCAGCCATTTTCCAGTGGCTCTTAAGAGCATGTAAGAGATTCCATAAAAGGTGCCAAATATGTTTTAGTGCAACAAACATACACTACCCAACCCCCCTACCGAAGCCTGCAAAAAATGTATAAAGATACTGGCCACAATAATCAGCTAGTCCTTGTATAGCTAACGGCATTAAAGATGGCATGCCTTTCATCAGAGAAAATAATTTGAGTTCTGTGTTGGGAGAAGAAGGCAGGAGATCAAGGATTTCAAATTGAAATGGAAAACCAAGAGATCCGTGGAGAGTAATCAACAAAGTCTATAAATAGCATAATTATGCTATGAGGTTGAACCAATACTTGATGTAGTGGCCTATTATAGATCGATGTGAACATCACAAACTGTCCCATAACAAAACAAGTCATTGTTGTTAGTTGTTACCCGTCTCGAGTTGTCTTTTATGAAGAACCTTTGTACAACCAATAAATAGAAGTTCATACCTACAGGTGTGGTCATAAATCCACAAAAGAGTCCGCTCCAATCACTGAATTGAGTATTTTGTTTAGTAGGTTACAGTAAAAATGCTTTAATTTTCGTATTGAATCTCTCAATATTGGTTTGTGCAGATAGATGTCTTTATCTATTTGACGCAGTGGAATTGATACCCACTATATATTTTATTGTTTCCTCCTTTCTTATAAGTGTTTTAATTTATCTTTATATATATGACACGACTAACACGACTAATAGAGATAATTCGATTATCTACGCCATATTTTTTAAGATTCAAAATAATATTTCAGTCCCCAGTTGACTATGACTTTGAACAACTTCATGATTTTTGAATTCAATGAACAAGTTGGGGCCATTTCATTTATCGAGAACACAAGAAGTTAAGCGATTTATATGGCAGTATCCAATTCTCATGCCAGTCACTAGAGGAGATGCGAAATCCATAAATCAAAATCCAGCCCAAACTTAATAACATATAAACCAGTGTTCATTATTTAGGGGCAAAGCGGTACTCGCATGAGATGGGTCATATTGACATAGATTTCACCTTCTACCGCGGTAAAAAATACTCAAATGAAGTCCACGATGAATAATATCAGCCACCTTACCTGCCACAGGTAAATATAATTAAATGAACGACGGCAGTGCCAAAAAATTATATTCTGAATTTTCAGATAATATGCAAAAAATGACATATGTCAATTTCAGATTTCAAACAAATTGGATATTGTTAATAAAACTGCCTTGACCTGAAGCTCTAGCTCATCCTTCAAAATGTCTCTCAGATGAGTCACTTTTTTGGTGTAGACACAATAATTTCCGCATAGCACGATCCATCCTTCCAAGCATATGGAGTTCAACACATTGTGACGAAATAAAAAGTGGCTAATACTTCATCAACTCTCTTCCAGAATTCGATCTCTCGCATGGCTCAAGAAGGTGTTCCACTCTTAACTGAGTATTAAGTCATCAAGGCGAGCCAAATAATGTGGACTTCTACAATAGAGAGTAGCCCTTGACTGAACTGGTTGCCGCATAATGTTCTTCCAACTTTCAGCAAAAAGAAGCTATAATACAATTCAGTATTGCAAAAGCTTAGCCAATCGAATTTTTGACCGAAGCTTGCTTGCCTCTCTACTATATCCCGAGGAACTAAGCCCCAAGAGAACAGCCCTTTGGGCAGATCTAAGAATTTTCACGCCACTTCTTAAACAGGACAGCAAGAGCTTCGATGCACTGTGGAATCTCCTAGCCTTGCAAAGATTGTGCACTAAGGAAGAGTACGTAAAAGAGTCCTTTAACTCCATAGATTTGAAAACCTTCATTGCATAGTCGACCTGACCAGCTTTGCACAAACCATCAAGCAAGCAGTTGAAAGCAACTAAGTTTGAATCAAACCCCATCACATTCATGTACCTCAAATGCCGCTCTGCCCCTTCAACATTACTTGCTTTGCACAATCCATCAATCAGAATTGTATGAGTGTACTTGTCGCATTCAAACCCTCCCTTTTCAATCTCATCCAACAAGTTATAGGCAGCTTCCAAGTTACCCTTCTTACAGTACATATTAATCAGAGTGTTATAAGACACCATATCAAGCTCAATGCCATCCCTAACCATATTTTCCATGAATTCGCTTGCCTCGTCTATCCTACCCCTTTTAATTAAAGCACCCATGACTGTGCAATATGCGAAGGCATCAAATGTGTACCCTTTCTCCTTCATCTCTGCAAAGATCTCAAGCCCTTGTTTGAACTTTCTAGATCTAAAGCAGCATTTCATTACAGTAGTGTAAGTAATAGCATTTGGTCTATGACCTGATTGCCCAAGCTCCTTTAGAATTCTTCGAGCTGCCCCTAACCTTCCCGCCTTGCAAAGCCCATTAATGAGGATATTGTATGTGTCTATCTGGGGAGTAAATCTATGGCGTTGTAAGTTCCTGAATAGCATTAGGGCATTTTCAGTATACCCGTATTTGCAAAGACCATTAATCATAATGTTAAATGTGGTTGTCGAAGGATCAGTATTGCTCATGATGATGTCCTGAAATACCCTGTCAGCCTCACCTGGTTCTCCTGATTTGAAGAAGCAATGCATTAGAGAGTTGTAACTCCACAAATCTGGACGTATGCCCTTTTGAAGCATTTCTTCAAACAGATCCAAGCACCGAGACAATAAGCAATGCTTGCTGGCACCAGCTATTAGAGAATTATATGTAACAACATCTGGGTTTATCCCAGCTTCTTTCATTCTATGCACTACTGAATAAGCTGTGTCTATGCCAAGAAAACGACAATAGGCAGCAATCAGCGTATTGTAAGTTACCACATCCGGTAGTACTCCTAATCTTATACCATCGATTAAAATTGCTTCCGCTTTCTCCAATTGTTTTGCTTTACAAAAAGAAGCTATACATATATTTAACAACTTAGTTGAAAATATACAAACCATTCTTTCATTTGCCCCAACTATACCATATCTGCAAAATGTTCAAGTAGTCATGTCAGACAAATTTAAACATTTTCCACATTTCAGTCTATATTGAAAATAACAAAAATCAACACTGATCCGAATAATATAAGGTACCAAAACCTATTCAATTCATACGAAAGAACGCAAAAACAGGAATTCTCTCTCCACAAACAAAGGTCATACTGTTTTGCCACATATTAGTCTATAATGAAAATAGCCAAAATTGACACTGATCTGAATAGCATAATGCATAGAAAAATCGCATGAGAGAATGCAGACTAGAAATATTTTTTCAAAACAAGGGTTCTCTCACCACATACAAAGAATCACACTCCTAATCTTGTGAAATTAAGTAAAATAGAGGCCGTGTTCCTCTAACCCGATTCAAATATCAGACCTTTTCTTTGTTTCTTTTTTTCTCAAACCCATTTGGTGTTTGATGAGATACTAAACAAGGTAAATCTTGCCAATGAAGTAAAACTAAGGCAGCGTTCCTCAAACCATAAGAAAAAATCAGACCTCTCTTTTTCCTCTCAAACCCATTTAGCGTTTTCTAAGAAGCTGAACATCTTTCTGTAGCAATGTATTGTTGTAAAGATAAGCTCGACAACTTCCTCGAAGCAAGAGTGTTTTGTGTTCAACCGTTAAGTGTTGAATTGGTTGGCATCCCCCAATTGGAAGAAACAAACCAAATTAATCAAACTAAGTCCAGGAATTGATTCAAACACTTGGGGCTCAGTTAACTTATAGTTTGCATATAGACAATCTATGAATTACGTCGATATATCAGTTACCAACGTACCTCAATTGATACTTCTTTCTTCTGTTGCTAACCCGCCCATTCGAAGAGAGAGAGAGAGAGAGAGAGAGAGAGAGAGAGAGAGAGAGAGAGAGAGGCTTTCTAATGTTTGGTAGCCTCTACGGAGAAATGGAGGGAAGGGAAGGGAAGGGAAGGAGATGTCGATCTGCCCTGGTGAGACGGGTCGGGTGACTTTGTAGCATCCGGATTCTCTACTGGCAAAAAACCGGCATCATTTTTAGCCAAACAAATCCATTAATAAAAAAAAGAAAAATTTAAAATCAGTCCACTAGGTAGTCACTAAAATTTAAAAAGTATATTGAAATATGTGAAAAAGTACAGAAAAATGAAAAAATATACCGAAGAATATATATATATATATATATATATATATATATATATATATATATATATATATATATATATATATATATATAGGAAGCCGGTCTCCTAAGGGATCCCACATACAAAATTCCGTGCGGACTTGGCCCTTTTTTAACTTTCCGGATCAAATTTTGACGATCCGAACCGCTCAATGTTTTTAAAATGCATTTTCCAAGGTCCACGAGAAAAATCTTCAAAAAAAAATACCCGGAAGGGCTTGATCCACATAGTTTTCGGTAAAATATATATATATATATATATATATATATATATATATATATTTTTTGTGTGTATTTCTTGCCTTATTAGTAGGCAGACAATAGAAATGAAATCAGCCTACTTTGAGAGAGAGGGAGAGAGAGCGAGAGAGTCCACTCCTCTTATTCCTTTGTGACTCTAATAAAAATTCTTTTAGTGATTGATCGATTTCTTATTTATGTTAAATGAATGGAGTTTTGATTTAGGGGTGTTTTGGCAAAATAATTTATTCATAATTTTTTTTTTCTCTTTATTCAATTTTTTTTCGCATTTGATAATTTTGCGTCAATTTTTTTTTTTATATGTATTATTGGTTCATCTCAAGAGAAATCTAAAAATTAAAAGATTACTAATCAAACTAAAATTTTTGTGAATAACGACCAAAATAATTCAATAATCACTTTTTAAAAAATTTTTACCATAATTTTTTACTTTTTAAATCCCGCATCAAGATGAATCAATAATCTGAATAAAATCGACACAAAATTAACAAATGCAAAAAAATTGAGTAAGAAAAAAAAAAAGAATCTGGCTTGAATATTTTGCCAAAACATCTCTTAGTGTGTTGTTTTTTTTTTTTTTTTTTTTTTTTTTCAAGATATGTTTTGAAAATAATGTGCAACGAATACCGACGGAAAAGAGTTTTGACATGAATAATTTTCAGATGAGGAGAATCCTAGTAGATCAATACTTTCAATTATCAAAATGAATTCAAAACTCGATATTTATGTTAGCAGCCTCTTGTGAATTGTGATATCTAGAAATTGCTTTGAGTCACAAAACATGGTGGAAAAGAGGGGTGGTTATGATCGATGGTGGGGCCTGGGGGAGTTTGCAAACAAGACAGATTTATTTGCGAGCAGCTCGAGGCTCGAGGCTCAAGTCGTAAAGGGTGCCAAGCTCGATTTAGTTGTAATTCAGCTTGATTATAAAAGTTCGACTCGTTTGTTAGAGACTTAACTCGTTTGCATAGTCCTGTAAAGTAAATTATACTAATTGAGTTCGGACATCTCGCCAATAAATGAGTCCAAACTCAATTGTTTGGGCTCGACTCGAGCTGATCTCGAACACGTCAGTTGGATTCCACCCTAGGAGGTTGGGATTTGGGATGGAGGATATATTATTGATTTTACTCAGACTTGAATAAGTGTCCAATAAATCTGTGTGAAAACTGAAAACTATTTAGGAGTACAAAAAATAAAAAAATAAATATTTTCGGAGTACTCCTAATTTCTTATTTTTTTTGGGTGCACCACAGAAATAACCTGAAGACAATATTGCCAAATAGTCCTTGGGGGTGCTTGTTTGGCACCTTATTTTTTGCATTTTCATATTTTATGTTTTTCAACTTTTGACCGTTTGGGTGTTCTCCACCAAAACTCGTTCTGGGATAATGAGTTTTCCATTTTGATATTTAGAGAGAAGAAGTCAAAAGTAGAATGTGATGCGATGAGTTTTTTAACTTCTCATTTTTCACTTTTCCCATTTTGATTAACAAAAGGCTTACAGAATGAATTCTGCACATACCTTCCAAACACTACTACTCATGTTACAAAATGTATACGGCACATTCTCCCATTCACCTCTACCACGTTTGAATGCATTCTGACCAACCATAGGAATGCCAACCCTCGGTGTTTCGAAAAAAAAAGAAAGTAATTGTTGGAATTGTGCCTTGAATTTTCCTTTTTTGGGAGAATTCCAATTGTGTTTAGATTTTCCTATTGTGTTTAGGATTTCCTATTGCATTTAGGATTTCCAATTGTGTTTAGGTTTTCCTATTGTGTTTAGGATTTCCTATTGATTGTGCTTCTTATAAATAGAGGCTTTTGGGGATCCTTTAGCTATCTCTCATATTGTGGCCTCTCCAGAGTTACGGATCATAGCCGGCTCTTTGTATCTCTTCTTCACCATTGATAGTGAACTCTCTCTCTCCTCGCCCGTGGACGTACCTCAATCTTGGGGGAACCACGTATATCTTTGTGTCGTGTGATTGCTTGTTGTTTTGTTTGCTTTCTCCCAAACTTAGTCGCATTCATAGCGTTCGTTACAACACACTGGTATCAGAGCTTCTGGTTGAAAAACTAGGGTTTCGTTTCCGATTGTGGCTATGGCGGCTAAGTTTGAGATTGCGAAGTTTGATGGGCAGAGCAGCAGCTTCAGTCTTTGGAGGGTTAAGATGAAGGCTTTGCTAGTTCAACAGGGATTACACAAGACCTTGCAGGGGCAGGAAAAATCCGGCATCAGCGCGGAAAATTGGGAAGACATGGATGCTAAAGCTCTGAGTTCGATTCAGTTGAGTCTAGCAGACGATGTTCTTCGCGAGGTGGAAGAAGAAACTTCAGCAGCAGGTATTTGGTTGAAGTTGGAAGGCATATATATGACGAAATCGCTCACGAACAGGTTGTATCTTAAACAACGTCTTTATACGTTTCGAATGCGTGAAGGTACACTTATTAAGGATCACTTAGACGAGTTTAATCGTATTTTGATGGACCTGAAAAATATTGATTGTAAAATCGAGGAGGAGGACCAAGCCCTAATTTTGTTATGTTCTTTACCGCCATCGTATGAACATTTTGTTACAACCTTATTGTATGGGCAAGACACCATATCCATGGAGGATGTTAAGGCCAGTCTTCATTCGAAAGAGTTGAGGAAAAAGGTGTCAGGAGAGGTTGATGATCATGCGAAGGGATTGTTTGTTAGGGGAAGAACGACAGAAAAGGGTGGTACGAGTAATAGGGAAAGATCCAAATCAGCAGTTAAAAATAAGAAAAAGGGAAAGTGCAATTATTGCAAGAAACCGGGGCACTGGGCAAGAGACTGTTTAAAACTCAAGGAGAAGGAAAAAGATGACCAGAAAGGGGGTAAAAATATTGCCGGGGTTGCTGAAAGTTCGGATGAGTTAGATACTGTTTTATCAGTTACAATGGGAGATTCTCGCTGTGATACCGAGTGGATTTTGGATTCTGGGTGTTCATATCACATGTGTCCGCATAAGGAGTGGTTCGCCACTTATGAGGCGGTCAATGGTGGCACAGTTTTAATGGGAAACAACATGCCCTGCAAAACTGTTGGTTGTGGATCGATCCAACTCAAGATGCACGACGGTATTGTGAGGACTTTATCGAATGTTCGGCATGTTCCGGAGTTGAAGAAAAATCTTATCTCTTTGGGTGCTCTAGATTCCATTGGTTGTACTTTCACTGGTGAAGGTGGAGTTTTGAAGGTCTCAAGGGGTGCTTTGGTGCTGATGAAGGGTCAGAAGCGTAACAATCTCTATTCACTCATGGGCAGTACAGTTACAGGTTCTGCAGCAGCGGTCGCTTCTTCCAAGGTTTCGGGTTCGGATTTGACTCGGTTATGGCATATGCGTCTTGGGCATATGAGCGAGAGAGGGATGACAGTTTTGAGCAATGAGGGTCTACTTTGTGGGCAGAAAACTGAGAAGCTGGATTTTTGCGAGCATTGTGTCTACGGCAAGCAGTGCAGGGTCAAATTCAGTACAGCTGTTCATCGCACCAAAGGCACGGTGGATTATTTTCACTCGGATCTTTGGGGTCCCGCTGAGGTAACTTCTAAAGGTGGTTTTCGATATGTTATGAGTATTATCGATGATTTCTCTCGTAAGGTTTGGGTGTATATGCTAAAACATAAAAGTGATGCTCTAAGTACATTCAAACAGTTTAAAATTTTGATAGAGAATCAGACGGGTAAGAAAATAAAACGTTTGAGAACTGACAATGGTATGGAGTTTTGTCTTGGCGAATTTGATAAGTTTTGCAGTAATGAGGGCATTGTGAGACATCACACAGTGAGGAAAACCCCCCAGCAGAACGGCGTGGCTGAACGAATGAACAGGACTCTTTTGGAGAAGGCGCGTTGTATGTTGTCCAATGCCGGGTTGGGCAAAGAGTTTTGGGCTGAAGCCGTTTCCACAGTATGCTATTTGGTGAACAGGTCTCCGTCGACTGCTATTGAGTGTAAGACTCCGTTTGAGGTATGGTCGGGTCATAAAGCTGATTATTCCATGCTGCGTGTGTCCAGCTTATGCTCATGTCAATGAGGGTAAGTTGGAGCCACGTGCCAAGAAGTGTATTTTCTTGGGTTATCAGGCAGGTGTGAAAGGGTATCGTTTATGGTGTCCGAAATCCTCTAAGTTTTTGATCAGTAGAGATGTTACTTTTGATGAAAACTTTATGGTTAAGGGGTCTAAGCAGGTTGAAGGTGCAGTTGAGGAACCGAGGGTTCCAAAGCAGGTGGAGTTTGTGATTGAATCTTCTGGCTCAGGGAAGAATGTCAGTAATCAGCCAATTGAAGAGGAGTTCAAAAGTTCAGACACAGAGGATGATGTACCAGCAGAGCAACCACGCACTATTGCTAAAGATAGGCCAAGGAGGGAGATTCGGCCTCCTAAACGGTATTCGGCTTATTCTGAGATGGTGGCCTATGCTTTATCGATTGTTGAAACAGTGGAGTATGATGAGCCTTCTACCTATGCGGAAGCTGTTTCGAGCAATGAGAGTGCACAGTGGTGTGATGCTATGAATGAAGAGATTGAGTCTCTTCAGAAGAACCAGACATGGGAGTTGGTGGAACCGCTGAAAAATAGGAGGATTGTTGGGTGCAAATGGGTCTTCAAGCGCAAGCCAGGTATTCCAGGGGTTGAAGAGGCACGGTTCAAAGCTCGGCTAGTGGCGAAAGGATTCAGTCAAAAGGAAGGTGTTGACTACAATGAGGTATTTTCACCAGTTGTAAAACACAGTTCCATTCGCACTTTACTTGCTATTGTTGCTTGTTATGACCTTGAGTTAGAGCAACTTGATGTCAAAACGGCGTTTTTGCATGGGGAGCTTGAGGAACAGATTTATATGCGTCAACCAGAGGGATTTGTTGTTTCTGGTAAGGAAGATCATGTATGCTTGCTTCGTATTATATGGCTTAAAACAGTCTCCTAGGCAGTGGTATAAGCGGTTTGATACATTCATGATAAGCCAATCATATTCTAGGAGAGAATATGACAGTTGTGTGTATTTTCGGAGACTTCCAGATGGTTCATTTATTTATCTACTGTTGTATGTTGATGATATGCTTATTGCTGCCAAAGGTGTATCAGAAATCAACATGTTGAAGCAGCAGTTAAGTGGTGAATTCGAGATGAAGGATTTGGGTGCAGCAAAACGGATTTTGGGTATGGAGATTAGCAGAAATCGAGTAGATGGCAAGTTGTTCTTGAATCAAAAGTCATATGTTCTCAAAGTGCTTGAGCGCTTTGCCATGCAGAACTTGAAGCCAGTCAGTACCCCTTTGGCAGCACACTTTCGACTTTCAGCAGAATTGTCACCTCAGTCAGAGGATGAGGAGAAATATATGTCTCAGGTTCCATATTCGAGCGCAGTTGGGAGCCTTATGTACGCCATGGTATGTACTCGTCCTGATATTTCACATGCAGTTAGTGTCGTAAGTCGCTATATGGGGCGACCGGGAAAGGCACATTGGGAGGCTGTGAAGTGGATACTTCGGTATTTGAAAGGGACTGCAGATGTGGGTCTTATGTATGGGGTTTCTAATTCGGGTAATCAAGTTGTTGGTTACGTTGATTCGGATTTTGCCGGTGACCATGATAAGAGGAGGTCTCTGACAGGCTATGTGTTCACTCTATTCGGAAGTGCCATTAGTTGGAAAGCAACTTTGCAGGCTACGGTCGCGCTGTCTACAACAGAAGCGGAGTATATGGCCATTGCCGAAGCTGTAAAGGAGGCATTGTGGATGAGGGGAATTCTTTGCGAGCTTGGTATTGCACAAGGGGTTACTTCAGTATTTTGTGACTCTCAGAGTGCTATACATCTGACTAAAAATCTGATGTATCATGAACGAACCAAGCATATTGATGTCAGGTATCACTTCGTTCGAGAGATCATCTCACAGAAGCAAGTTGAGGTGAAGAAAGTGGGAACGGCGGATAACCCAGCGGACATGTTGACTAAACCGGTTTCGGTTGCCAAGTTCAAGCATTGCTTGGGCTTGGTTGGTATTTGCAGTTGATCGCCCCTTGGGGGCATTGTGGCGAGGTAGAGGCAGAAGAGGGTTGCTATAATTAGTGATTTGGGTTCAGTGGAATTCAAGTCAAGGTGGAGAATTGTTGGAATTGTGCCTTGAATTTTCCTTTTTTGGGAGAATTCCAATTGTGTTTAGGTTTTCCTATTGTGTTTAGGATTTCCTATTGCATTTAGGATTTCCAATTGTGTTTAGGTTTTCCTATTGTGTTTAGGATTTCCTATTGATTGTGCTTCTTATAAATAGAGGCTTTTAGGGATCCTTTAGCTATCTCTCATATTGTGGCCTCTCCAGAGTTACGGATCATAGCCGGCTCTTTGTATCTCTTCTTCACCATTGATAGTGAACTCTCTCTCTCCTCGCCCGTGGACGTACCTCAATCTTGGGGGAACCACGTATATCTTTGTGTCGTGTGATTGCTTGTTGTTTTGTTTGCTTTCTCCCAAACTTAGTCGCATTCATAGCGTTCGTTACAACAGTAATGCGAGGCTATTATAGGAAGGAAAATTCTAAATTCAGCTCAGGGCACTATTGTTAAGATTAAAAAAATGTATTGAAATGCATATTCTTCATTTTGGCTTACAGTATTCACCTCATCGTCTTTGTAATTACTAATTTTTTTTCGTCCTCCTTAGGTCTTTTTTTCGTCCTGCTTAGGTCTTGGAGCAACTCAGTGGCCAATCCCCTGTTTTCTCCAAAGGTACTAAAACTCTCTCTCTCTCTCTCTCTCTCTCTCTCTCTCTCTCTCTCTGTGTGTGTGTTTTCTTGATGTTAAAAGTTTGTACTTTGAGGATTATACGGTGGTTTTTAGTTCTAGAAAATCTTTATATCCAACCCAAAGGCCAAAACCAATTACCAATAGGTGGAGAGGGTCCATCAGGTTATTGAGTGATTATCATTACATACTTAAGCAACGTGGATCTATTCTCCGACACCCCTCACGTGTAGCCATATTTAGGTTTGTCGCGTGTAGCCGCACTTAGGTATTTCACATGTAGGAGGGATTATTCAGCCTCATATTGGAACCGCCACGTATTGCCCCATGTCCTTTTCCTTTACACAGTGGTGTGGGATCTACATACTTTGTCTTGGCCTCACACCAATGTGTGGTGGAAAAAGGGCCTGAGGCATTGAATAATGTTTCCACTCTCGTCACTTTTTTCGGGATAGGATTTGTCATCATGTTGTTGGGCTATTTCAATTTTAA
>CM037151.1:35867936-35905062 GCA_020921065.1 Vaccinium darrowii
TGGGGAATGGAATGAGCCCACGCTAATACCAAGTGGAAATTTTATATCCGACCCAAAATCTATTGGCAATAAGTAGAGAAGTCTGTCATATTAATAACGATCCATTTACATTATTTATTTGAGATGTGGTTTTCTCACTTTTTTCCAATTTTACTCGGACGAAGTGAATCATTACTAGTTATCTGTTTGTAGTAGAGAATTCTCAGTAACTGGCCAAGCCGATAAAGTAGCTAAATAAGTTGAGTTGTGTGATCTCTAGTGGAAACATAGGAATGATCTAGTTGTAATCTTTTAATAGTTCAATTAATCGATTTCTGATTGGAAATGGAGAATAATGCTTAGGTCATAAATAGTTCTAATGCATACGTTGATTAAGTTTAATCAAAGTTTTCATAAGCGAAAGCGCAAGGCGAGGCTATGCCGCTATTGACCTCTCATGAGGTGAGGCGTAAGCCTCAAGGCGTTGAGGCGTAAGCCTTTGGAGTTTCTAATTTTTATATATGAAAACTACTCCCCCATCCCGCAAAGATGGTCAGAAATGTAATGCAACATTTCCATTTTGCCCCTCAAGGGGTTTCCTATGCTGGAGTAGGCTTTCGATGGTTAGGTCTGTTAAACCTATGCTAGGCATAGAGGTCAACTTTCTTTCGGCGGGGATCTATAGTTGATTTAAGAGCTCTAGCAACATTCCCATTTTGAAAAAGCTCTCACTTTATATGACTTGGGTTTCTAGAAACATCCCATCAAGGTCAAAAATTGGAAAGTAAATTTTAAGTACAAAGCAATAATTATGTTCCCTTAAAAAGTTGGATTCCCAATGAGGGACCGACAAAATGGGATTGAGGGAGTAAAATTTATTAAAAATACCATAAAAAAAGAGGGGGATGGTGTGTGCAATACAAAGGTGCCTAACAGAATATTGGAAAATAGTGGATAGAATTCACAAAAATGCATCTTTAAGGCATAAAACATAGAGCATTAATAGATCCAACTTTTAAAAGGACGCTAAGTCGCCTTGCAAATACACGAAAAAACCTTCATCTTTGCCCCAACATCTTATAATAAACAAATTCTTTTGATGAACCAGCTCTTCTGACGTGTTCGCCAAGTCATGAAAAGTGTATGCTTCTGTATGCGTCGGATGGATGGGTGCCTTTGTAGTGCTCTGCAAAAAAATAAATAAATAAATGAACTCCCGGAGGCATTTTTGCTTTGCCTTGCCTCGAGGCGTGTTGGAATTCTAAGCTATACAACGTACCTGGATATTAGCATATGAAGGGTTTTTACACATGGTTCATGTATGTGTAGGGGTGCATGAATATATCTCAAGAGTCATTCATGTATATAGAGTTGTTCATGTATCAAGTCTAAGGGTTTGTTCATGAACCTATTTATTGTCTAGTTTTGTGTACTTGTCTAGATACATCTTAGGGTAGTTCTATAAATTGGTTAAGCATTTGAGTCAGTTTGTAAGGTAGTTGTTTACACAACATTTCAGTTATTTATAAGAGTATCTTCATTTCAAGAGCACAATTTCTCTTGATCGTTTCTTTGATCCAACAAAGTGGTATCAGAGCTACTGCGATCCTGGAAGTGATCCTAGAAGTGGCGATTGATCATTGTTTGATGACATTAATGGAGACACCTATGTGTTTCTGGTCAGAGAAATTAATGTTCTCGAATTACAAAAGAATGCGGGTCACTCTATCTTGTTATCTCCAAGCATGTGACTTGTGGGATGTTGTTGCAGAAGAACCAACAACTGGTTTGCCCAAGAGAATCCGGGAGAAGAAAGAAGAAAAAGCACTGAGAGTTTTAAAGAAGTCAATTCACCAAGAGGTATGGAAGGACATTGGAGAAACGAGATCTCCATGTCAGGCTTGGAAGATGCTTGATTGCATCACCTCTAGTTGTGGAAGAAAATCATTAGCCAAGGAGTATTGGCTTCAATGTTTTGAAGAAGATGAGTTTCTAGAAGATGTAACACAAGGTGTTGAAGAGGATGGAGAACCTAATTCAGAAGTGAATCAATTTGAGGAAAATAAAATTGAAGGAAATGTAACCAAGCAAAGCAGGCTTGAAGATCAGATGAATAGTGAAATTATGGAAGCAATGGAAGAAAAAGAAATTGAAGACATGAAGGAAACAATTGTTGAAGTCAAGGCTCAGAGAGAAGAAGAGATCTCCATAGAAAAGGAAGAGGATGCAATCGAACAAGAAGTCGATGGCAGAGTTCAAAATGATCAAAGGAAGGAAGTGGAAATCTGGAAGATTCAAGAAAATGAGGAGATCCAAGTTAATCTTGATGACAAAATTGAAGTTGGTAAGTCCAATGGAGTTGAGAATTATGGACTTCAGCCATGTGAATTTGTTTGCAAAACCACTCTACTGAAGTGTGAGAATGGAAGTCACGAGGATAAGATTCCTAGCAGTTGCAATTTGCATATTGATTTAGAGAATTGTGCATTCGACACTGGTTGGGTAAATATGAATGAGTTTTTTGATTCTCAAGATCGGAGATATGCAAAATTCAAGAAGCATGAAAAATTCAAGATTGGAGACCTATGGAATGTCAATGTGAAGGAAAAACTAGAAGAAGCTCATTTGGAGGCCCTACACAATTGTTTTAGAAAGAAGGTTTGTCGTTTAAAAAAGGCACTTTATGGGCTCAAGCAAGCGCCAAGAGCATGGTACAGTCGTATTGATGGCTATTTTATGAGGAACAGTTTCAAAATGTGTCCCTTTGAGCATACTCTTTACATCAAAGAAGGTATGGATGGTGATTATTTGATTGTTTGCTTATATGTTGACGATTTGATTTTTACCGGAACAAGTTCAAGAATGTGTGAAGAATTCAAGAGAGCTATGATGCGAGAATTTGAAATGACCGATATGGGACTTCTCCATTTCTTTCTTGGCATCGAGGTTAAACAACAAGAAGATGGAATTTTTATTTGTCAGAAGAAATATGCAAGGGATGTGTTGAAGAAATTTCAGATGGAAGGTGCTAAACCAATAAGCACTCCAATGGAAGTTTGTTTAAAGTTGAGCAAATGTGTTGATGAAGAGGATGTGGATGGTACTCTTTATCGAAGTCTTATTGGTAGTCTCATGTACTTGACTGCAACAAGACCAGATCTTACGTTCTCAGTGTGCATGCTTAGCAGATTCATGGAATCACTAAAAAGAAGGCATTGGGAAGCTGGGAAAAGAGTTTTACGATATTTGTGTGGCACTATTGCTGAAGGGATATTTTATAGAAAAGTGGAAGACTCAGGTTTGGTTGGTTATTGTGATAGTGACTGGGGTGGAAGTCTTGATGACTGCAAAAACACATATGGTTATGTTTTTAGCATTGGTTCAGGTGTTATTTCTTGGGCATCAAAGAAGCAATTAGTTGTGGCTCTTTCTACAGCAGAATCTGAATACATTTCACTTGCTTTAGCATCTTGTCAAGCTCTTTGGATTAGATGGATCTTAGAAGAACTCAAGCATCATCAGGTGAAAGGCACAACATTATTTTGTGACAATAGTTCAGCTATTTCACTCACAAAGAACCCTGTTTTTCATGGCAAAAGCAAGCACATAAGGATCAAGTTTCATTTCATTCGTGACTTGGTCAAAGATGGAGAGATTGTTGTGGAGTATTGTAAGACTCAAGATCAACTTGCGGATATCTTTACGAAAGCTTTGAAGTGTGATACTTTCAACAAAATGAAGAAGAAGCTTGGCATGACAGTTGTCTAGCTTAAGGGGGGCTGTTGGAATTCTAAGCTATACAACGTACCTGGATATTAGCATATGAAGGGTTTTTACACATGGTTCATGTATGTGTAGGGGTGCATGAATATATCTCAAGAGTCATTCATGTATATAGAGTTGTTCATGTATCAAGTCTAAGGGTTTGTTCATGAACCTATTTATTGTCTAGTTTTGTGTACTTATCTAGATACATCTTAGGGTAGTTCTATAAATTGGTTAAGTGTTTGAGTCAGTTTGTAAGGTAGTTGTTTACACAATATTTCAGTTATTTATAAGAGTATCTTCATTTCAAGAGCACAATTTCTCTTGATCGTTTCTTTGATCCAACAAGGCGAGCCCCAGAATGGCCTTTTAAATTTAATATTTAATCTGTTGTGTTGAATTTTGGTTAATTTTCTAGTATTTGAGCAAACCCACAGCGGGTTAGGTTTTGTTGATAATTACAATTTGTTTATGTTTGTACTGGTTTCAATTCAGTAACCTTCTAGCTGTTTCGTACGTAGCATGGTTAACTCTATAAAACTTACGTCTCTTCTCTTTGCTTGCTGATGGAACGGAATCTCCAATATCGTTTGTGGTTTATCTTGCTAGATAATTGTATAACCTTAAGCTTATCTTGTGTTTGATTGTTGATCAAATGGAGAAAACAGAAGAAATTCAACAGATGACCTTTTGATTATTCAAATCTGGAAATGAAATCCTTTTCTAACAGAGCCTAAAATGAATCTTTTGACGTTCTTTAGTTGGATTCTAACTGTTTCAAACTGAAACAACTGGAAACTGAAGCTTCAATTTTTTCCGGCTACCAGGATAGCTTTTTATTTATTTATCTATCAAGAGTATGAACTATGAAGATATCTGGGCAGCATATTTGCTCGCTTTTTTGTTTCAGCCGTTTATTCTTTTCTTCTTCGTCGTATCTGTTTTCCCCTTCTATTTCTGCCAGACTTCTGTCACTGTTAATCTGTTACGTGATGTTTTACTCTGCTTCTAGAGAGTGGATTGAAGGTGAAGGAATATGAGCTGCAGAAGAGGAACTTCAGTGAAACTGGCTATTTCGGCTTTGGTATTCAGGAACATATTGATCTCGGTATTAAGTAAGCAGATCTTGTGTATAAAAATTTCATCTTCTCTGTTTAAAAGCAATGTTTCTGTTATCAGTTCTCACCTTTAAGAAGCATGCAATTTTGGTCATCTCCGGATATGATGCTAATAAGGATTCTATGACAGTTGTGTCTGACAGTTGTCGTCATTCCCTTTATTTGTATGACGACTTGGAATGCCCGGGGTATCGCTTTGGACGTTGTCGTCAGTGCAAGTCTCGTGTTGGAATTCAGCACAGGGTCACAAAGGATGACGCCATGAAGTGGTTCCAGGTCAAGTATGAGGGTGTGACCCTCAACCAAATCGCAGAATATTGGGGCTTAGGTCTCGGGCATTGTAGTGTCTTCTTTTTACTGTAGGAAAAATTTGAATGTTTTTCCCTGCAAACCATAGTTGTCACTATTCCTAACAGATGGAGATCAATTTTCAGTTGTACTATCTTGCATGTGTTCACATTTTTATTCCAGTTAGTTGGCTTGTGAGTAGCGCTGCAAAGGAACCGCGCTACTCGCGAGTAGCTCGTGGCTCGGCTTGGCTCGTTTAGTAATCGAGCTGAGCTCGAGCTTTAGGCTAGTGCAGTAAACGAGCTCGGTAAATCTTGGCTCGGCTCCCAAAAGCTCGGCTTGTTTATATAGGCTCGGCTTGTTTAAGGAGACTCGTTAAGTGAATTACCTTGGCTCGACTCGTTTTACGAACGAGCCGATCTTGAGCTCAGCTCGTTTACTCTCCTACTTGTGAGATTGGATGTATGTAGTATTCTTGTTTAAGAGCCTTCAGGTTTTTTGTTGTTCTTAAAAGATCTTCTTGATCTCAAAATAGGAATAATCAGCCATCACTGAACTGACAAGAATTTCCCTCATAGCGCACCAAAATTTTGAGGAAACTCTTGGTGAGACGCGGAAGTATCAATTGCACATGATTCAACATGTTTGTTTTTCCGATGAATATGTCAATGGTGTATGATATGAAAGTTGCGCAAACAGGATTGATTTCATTGTTGCCTGTTTAATTGGTATATTCTCGAACACACTGAGATGCGGTTTAATCTGACTAATGTTGCCCGAAAAGGATTTCATTCACTCCATATTCTCAAAACGCCACAATGGTATATTCATTCAATACCGGTTTAATGGGACTAAAGTAGCGCGAAAAGGATTTCATTCCATGTATCTGGAACTCCGGGTAAGCACCAATGCAAACAATCCTGCAATCCCAGCCTGGCCTTAACGTTGTACCTTGATAGATGACCCTCTTCTCTTACTTGAGATAAAGCTGTTATGTCCATAAGGGTAACCTTCGTTCCCTTCACCGCTTTAGCAACAAGATAACTGGACTCATCTTGTAGAACTTCTTTCCGTGGTGATGGGATAGTATTGTCACAGGTACCCCCAGAATTCCAACTCCCGTTGAGGAAATGCGATGGTGAGATAGTTCTGAAGAATGCTTTCAATCCTGGATATTTTAAAAGCTGCAAGTTAACCCAGTGGACAATACTGTAAACTGTGAAATTTTTTGCAGCTTCAAAATCTGCAAATCTTTTGTCAATGATAGGGACACCCCCCACATGCATGACCCATCGGTTTGCCTTAAACTTCAAACTTTTCCAATGATGTCCTGTTTTGAGAACTAAGACGTCGAATTTGGGAAGAAAATGCTGCAAAAATGCTGGCGGCCTGTCCAGGTGCATGGCATAATCTGTTAAAGGGTTTGTGATATCAAGTGGCTCCAAGTCAGCAAGGCATGGTGACCAGTAGTTAAGGATGGTAGTATTGGTGCTTGGGAAACGATAAGCCGACCCAGGGGGGCGTATAGAGCCCGTAGACTTGACAAGACCGTACTCCTTCCCCACGTCAAGAACATTAGGCATCTCTTTACCGCCCGCGACCATGCACATTAGAGACTGAAACTGCTGTTGGCCCAATGAATCCCCAACAAAGGCAATGGTTTTATGCTGCATCCTGAAAATAAATTGTCATGAGCAAGGCATTTCATCCTATCTGGAGTCCACAAGGACACGGCAAATGAGTAAATGCATGGCGAGATGGAAATCAGTTATTTGTCACAAACGCGGAATTAGAGAGATAAAAGAACGGGAATAATCTGGATATCAATCATCAGCGGGACAAAGGACAATGGTCATGGAAAGGGATTCAAATCCCTGAAAAAATGCCAGTAGAATTTGTGTAGAATAGAACGGGAAAAAATCTCACTTCATCCTGAACATTGCCTCGTCCAAAAGCCAAGGAAAGTTTAAATCGTTCGTCCTATAGACATATTATCATTCGTTAGCAAAGGAAAGATTCAATCCCAGTTACAGGACCAAAAGGTATAAAGGCAGTTAAGAAAGGCTATTCAGACCAACCGGGGAAGAGAAAAGGACTTGGTATATTCGGAAGAGGGCCGTCTGGTTCTTAAGCTTATATGTTTGGTTGTGTTTATTGCACTGGTTCATAACTGTGAAGACTAATTAAACCACCATATAAAATGTTGTCCATCTATATGTCAATTTACCAAGACAAAAAAAGAATGGTACCTTTCCAAAAATTTTGAACTTGTAAATTCTGTCATTGTGCAATTGTTTGGCCGCCATCGCAACTTCTCATATGCAAAATCAGTCCGTTGTGCCAGGCGGCAAGCCCATGTCCCATACAACCACTGCTTGCATCCGAACCCAGAATACAAAGGCCAACTATCATCTACAACCCATTCTCCCTTGGCATAGTTACATGCTGAAATCGGAAGCAAACAAAAGGCAAAATATCACAATCTGGAAATGATCAACCACCCCAGTCAGATAGGAGTAACATTCTGCATTTGGCACACCAAACAGATGGGTACTGCCTCACTGCTTACACCACATGTTAGCATTTCAATTACATGTGAATTTTCTCCTTCTAAAGAAAAATTGTCTTTTAACTTCTTCGTCAGTCTTAACCAGGAGTTCATGGGTAGGGTCATATTAAACCATTTCATGTGTGATGAGTCATTTTTTGGCGATCCAAACCAGCAACCTAGAAAACAAAGGTGTATGGAACCGGAGTGTTTCCGGCCAACACCCCTCCGATGCCTAAGTCAGTTTAGGTAGGAGAATATTAGAATAGACTAATGTTGGGGAAAGATGTGTGTACCTTTTACCTGTTAGAGGTATGATATTTATAGGCACCCCAAAAGGGTGTGTTTTCAATATCTGGCGTAACCAACCGGATTTGGTGGAGGATTCTATCCCGGAGGAGTCTCCCATCCGTTGAGTGTTTATTTGAATTTGTATGATGGGTAGCATGGCGCTAAACCTTTTAAGTGCAACGGATTGCTTATAATTTGAATTCCCATTGGGGGTTTGCTGAGAATATCCCTTCCGGATTCTACGGGAATCTGTTATAACCACCTTATCTTTCTGACTAGGAGGCATCTGGTCTACTTTGTCTGTTGTGCACGGAGCATCCAAGCAGAGCAACAATCGTGCCAGCACGGAGTTGAGTAGGATTTTGGTCCGACCAGACCAGAATGCTTAAATGTCGTATTCCTGCTTGGACAAGCCAATTTATATTGGTTCATATAATATGGACCATGGAGAAATAGCATATCCAAGCCCATGTCAGCAAGCCTGTTCACATTCCTGCATATGAGCCCAATTTGGCCTCATCAGCTACTCTCCTATTTTCGAACGTGTCCACTTATTGATTAATGCAACTGTGGGGGAGAGAGAGAGAGAGAGAGAGAGAGAGAGAGAGAGAGAGAGAGAGAGAGAGAGAGAGAGAGAGAGAGAGAGAGAGAGAGAGAGAGAGAGAGAGAGAGAGAAATACTACATTTGAATTGGGAGCCACCTTTTAGGTATCATCACTTATTACTTTTGAACGTCTTATTCCTTTCTTCTAGACCCTCGCACCTTTTCGCCTTACTGACACAGTTTTTGTGGTGAATAATACATTAAAGCGGTTCATCAGAACTGTTTGAAGTCACTAGGAGTCTAGCACAAAGGCTTTAATCAGAATTTTATGGCTGAAACTGATTATCTTTAATGGCTGGGACCAAGTGTCATATCTTTTGGTTTAACAAGGTATGATGACCTTAGTGTAATAAAACTTTTTGGTCCCAGAGGATTGTCGAGCTGAGTAGGTAATAGCTTTGCTCGGTTGATGTTAGAATTTGGCAGGCTCGGAAGCAGACAGGCTCAGGAGCTCTTCTTAGATTTAGTTAAGTTCTATCTAAGCAGAGCTGCTTAGATTTTGTACAAACCATCGTGTTCTAAAATGCTATTTTTATATTTCGAATTCTAATCCTTTGTAGGGAATGCTTGTAGTAAATGTCTATTCTCCAAGAACTTGTAAGTTGAATGGATGCAACTGTTTTAAGTATTTCCCTTGGTTTAAGCTTGCTATTATCATATGATTTGCAATTATAGAAGACATCTAAGGAATCAAATATGCTGTATTGTCATGGGTGAAATTATGAATTCATGGCTTAACTTTCTACCGGAGTATTAACAGGGAACGAAGAAATTACAGAAACCTTTCGGTTCATTGAAAAGCATAAAAGCATAAGGGCTCGACGACATATCTTCAATTGGTGCCCCAACCTTTATTCTTCTCACTTCTTGGAAGTTCCTCCTCTAAGGTGTGGACAACTGATTCATCACGGTGTGCTTGATCTGCCTCATGGAGGTTGTGTAGCATTCCCTTGCAGCCTTCTGATCACCTTTCAACTCCCCTATTCCTACCGGAGTAGGAAACTTCACTTTCAGAGGGTAGGTGGAAACCACTGCCTTGACGAGAGTCATTTACTCTCTTGCCCATGATCTGGTTCTCCTATTCTGAATTGAGCTTGTCTTTTGAGAACATCTGTATCTGTTTGGGAGTATTTAGATATCTCACCAAAGTGGAGGCATCACTGTTTCAATTTAGAGGTGACTTTTACCAAAGTGGAGTTTGGTGCAAAGTCTTGTTTGAGGCTTCGTCGATTCGAGGATTATTTCAAAGGTGGAGATTGTTAAGTATTGTTGTGGCTCCCATCCACGTATCCCTAACTCGGCCCTTATCTTCCTTAACTGTATTTCTATTCCAACCACCAGAGTTGAAGGCTTTGTCAGGCGTTGGATCTGATAAAGGAGGGTCTGATATTTGACCTTTAAAAAGGTAGCCTTATGGCTTTGTATTTTGCATCTCAAAGTGAGAGATCTATGAGGGTAGATGTGTAGACTTAGAGAGAGTGTAGTGAGTTGAGGGAGAACTCCCTTGTAAAGTTTGTCTCTATTTTCTGAGAGAATTGCTTTGATTCCTCCGTGGAGTTATTTGTGTTCAGTGCGTGTGTGTTTGTTTTGGAACTTTGGATCCTTCGGCACAACAACTTTAATTTTTGATTCAACAGAACGCAGGGATGCTGATCTCGTCCCTTATATATAGTTGTACAGTTGGTAATTAAAGATCCAGTCGACAATGAAAAGCTATCTATAACTTACCAGATGCTCAAATGGCATCCAGAAGGTGACTGGTCGTGTAACGAGACGCGCGCAAAGGAATATCTACTATTGAATTTTCTCATCCCATTGATTAGAAGGAAAACACTACCTTTCTCCTCCTCAACGTGAACACTGTTCTCAGAAACCATTCCAGCTGCAGCATCAGATTGTTTTCTCTCTTCTTGCTTCTTGGCCAACTCTCTATGGGATGCGTCTCCTTTCTCCATAAAAAGCATTTCTGTTGCATCAGTTTTGCTATTCTCAATTCCAGAAGAGATTTCTTCATTATTCTTATTGACCAGCTCTTCTCCAATAACTGAAAGACAATACAGTTCAAATAAGCTAGCAGAGACCACAGTACATTACCTGGCTTTACTTGGGGACAGTATCAGTTCAACAGAAGAAAACAAGCAAACCTGGAGACAGCTGCAACAAGCGACCTTGAGGTGGAAATAAGGCAGAGAGGAGTGGTGTTTTCTCCCATGCCCATATATAAATGGTAATTGTGAAGACAAGAACTATGAGGATGAGACGGATCCGTTTACCCATTAGTCCAAATAAACCTCCTTTAATCCTTTATGTGCGCATAAATCACAGACTCAATTTCATCCTCGAGAAATATATCTGGAAAACATCGGTATGTTGTTTCAAGAGCACTGCAATGGCAAAATGTAACTGAAGAAGAAAACTTCGTGCGACCCTGACCGGCAGAAACTGAGCTGGCGCCACATATAGCCCCAAATGTCTCAATATAATAGTATGTCATGGTCCTCATGGATGCTTGCACCCCAAATGTTCAATATAATAGTAGCAGGTTACGAATGTTTGCAGATCTATTCATTCACACGGACATGCAGCACAAATCACGTGTGTTTTTTTTAGTATTTTTGCTACTCGAAGCACAAATCACAGGTGTGTATGCGGCTGTTCATATGTAAGTACTATGTTCTTGACAATTATGCTTCCAATGTTGGAAATGTGCACGAGAGCAGATCGTAGATATATGTGGCTAATTATCGAGTACTATGGGAGTACCATGTGGCAATGTCATGTAGTACTCCCCACAAATAAAAGATCGGCATCACATTATGTGGACCACCGCTTGTCTCCTAACCACCCAACAAGAGTGAATGATAAATGTTCTTACTGAATAATTTGTCACAACGTAAATGGTTGGGACTTCCACGTAGGCGATGCCAACTCCTGGAGGGTTAAATAATTACTCGTATATGTCACCATGTTGGACTAAAACATAGCAGTACTTCAGTACTTGGAAGGAGACCAGCTCCACCTATAATACGCACTTTAAAACATGAAATTTTAGTATGATCACTTAGATGAGGTCCATCTACAATAATGATTAAACCAGTTACTCCAAACTAAGAAAAATCCAAATTAATTGTGAGCAAGGCCGACCCTGACTTTTCAAAGCCTAAAAGCGAAGATTAATTAATTGTGAGCTCTTTTTTGTTGAAGGCGCTAAAGTAGGTGGGGCCCCCAAAACATTATAAACTTTCGGGACCTTAAGCAGCAGCACTTCGAGTTTTAGCTTAAGACCAGCTTTGTTCTCAAGTTCACTTCGATTCGTAAAGTCGACGAATCACTTATGTACATAATTTTCTATGTTTCTTATGACCCACGAGTGAGGTGGGACTTATCAATCAATATTTTGTATAGTTTACTATTTATGTTTCTTATGATCCACGAGTGAGAGAAAATTCCCCAACTACTTCCATTATAACTCCATACCTACCCTACCCTTGTTAAAGCAATCAAATCACAAGATCAATCAAATCACAAGATTGAGCCTAAGAGTCTGAAGTATATCTTTGTGATGAATGATAGGATACTTGTATTCTCTCCAATTTCCAATACAACACATGATAGCACTAGTACAACTTAAATATACAGACACTTGCTTTAACAACCCTACCCTTCCTTATATTGGTTTAAGTTTTGTTGGAGCCAGGACTGCAAATGAGTCGAATCGAGCCGAACTTTATAATGTTCTTCGTCAAGCTTTTAAATGAACTCGAACTGAGCTTGAGCTCAATGAAATTTTGACAAGCCGAATTTACACCCTATTGGCAACCTAGGGAGAAGAAAAAATCACAGGAATACAAGATTGGGTAAGGTGATTTGATAAAGATTACGAAAAGAGCAATGCTACAGGCACTAACTAGTTTACCAACTATTGCACTAAATGCATACATGGCATTACCACATTAATGTACTATTCAATATATGGATAGATTCACCTACTAAAAAAGTGCCACGTGAACAGTTAGTGTAATAGTTGGTACACTTGTTGGTGCTTGTATCATTTCTGTTACGAAAAAGAAAAGGAGTAAAGAAATGAGTTGTAGTGCTATCTTGCATGCGTTCACATGTTTATTCCAGCTAGTTGGATTGTGAGATCGGATGTTTGCAGTATTCTTGTTAAGGGCCTTCAGGCTTTTTATTGTTCTTACAAGATCTCCTTGGTCTCAAAATATGATTAAATCAGCCATCACGGAAATGACAAGAATGTCCCTCATTGCACACCAAAATTTTGAGGAAGCTCTTGGTGAGACGCGGAAGTTTCTTTGTACTTGTTTTAGCTTTTTAAAGGCATGTAATTGCACGTGAGTGAACATGTTAGTTTTCCGGTGAATAGGTCAATGGTATATGATATGAAAGTTGCGCAAACAGGATTTCATTGTTGCTAGTTTCGGTATATTCTCGAGCGCTCTGAGATTCGGTTTAATTGGACTAAAGTTGCCCACAAAAAGGATTTCATTCACTCCATATTCTCAAAACACCACAATTTTACATTCATTTAACACCGGTTTAATTGGACTAAAGTAGCGTGAAAAGGATTTCATTCCATGTATCCGGAACTCCGGGTAAGCACCAATGCAAACAATCCTGCACTCCCGGCGTGGCCTTAATGCTGTACCTTGATATATGACCCTCTTCTCTTAGTTGAGATAAAGCTGTTATGTCTATAAGGGTGACCTTCGTTCCCTTCACTGCCCCAGCAACAGGAAGATCAACAGACTCGTCTTGTAAGACTTCCTTCCGATGGGATGGGGTAGTATTGTCGCAGGTACCCCCAGTATCCCAATCCCCATGGGAGAAATGCCTTGGTGAGATAGTCCGGAAGAATGCTTTCAACCCTGGATATTTTAAAAGCTGTGAATCCACCCAGTGGACAATACTGTAAACTGTGAAATTTTTTGCAGCTCCAAAATCTGCAAATCTTCTGTCAATGATAGGGACACCCCCCACATGCACGACCCATCTGTTTGCCTTAAATTTCAAACTGTTCCAATGATGTCCTGTATTGAGTACTAAGACGTCGAATTTGGGAAGAAAATGCTGCAAAAATGCCGGCGGCCTGTCAAGGTGCATGGCATAATCTGTCAAAGGGTTTGTGATATCAAGTGGCCCCAAGTGAGTAAGGCTTGGTGACCAATAGTAAAGGATGGTAGTATTGGTGCTTGAGAAACGATAAGCCAACCCACCAGGGTGTATAGAGCCCTTCGTCCTGACAAGACCGTACTCCTTTCCCACGTCAAGAACATCAGGCGTCTCTTTACCACCCGTGACCATGCACATTAGAGACTGAAATTGCTGTTGGCCCAGTGAATCCCCAACAAAGGCAATGGTTTTCTGCTGCATCCTGAAATAAATTGTCATGAGCAAGTCATTTCATCCTACCTGGAGTCCACACCCAAAAAAACTCACTTCTCATAAGTTAAAACGTCGAACAATACCACTTTTGTCGAGCAACCTGAACATTGCCTGCTTTTATGCACATATAACTCACTTTGGTCAAGCAAACTGAACATTGCCTCTCCAAAAGACAAGCCAAGTTTAAGTCGTTCATTCTAACGATATATCACCTCATTCGTACACAAAGGAAGGATTCAATCCTAGTTACAAGACCAGAAAGGCTAAATAGGAAGAGGGCTGTCTGGTTCTCAAGCTTATGTTTGGTTGCGTAAAATGTTGTCAATCTATATGTAAATTTACCAAGACAGAAAAAGAAAGGTACCTTTCCAAAAATTTTGACCCTGTAAATTCTGCCATTGTGCAATTTTTCAGCCGCCATCGCAACTTCTCATATGCAAAATCTGTCCGTTGTGTCTCGCGGCAAGCCCACGTCCTAACCAACCACTTTTTGCAGCCCAACCCAGAATACAAAGGCCAGCTATCATCTATAACCCATTCTCCTTTGGCGTAGTTACATGCTGCTGAAATCGGAAGCAAACAAAAATGCAAAATATTAGTAGTGCAATTCGGCAATGATCGATCACCCGGTCAGACAGGAGTAACATTCGACATTTGGCACACCAAACAGATGGGCCACCCCTGCCTGACTGTTTACACCACATTTTAGCATTTCAATCACATGTGAAATTTTTCTCCTTCAAAAGAAGAATTGTCTTACTATTGAAATTTTCTCACCCCGTTGATCAAAAGTAAAAGAAAAACCCTACCTCTCTCCTCAACGCGAACGCTGTTCTCAGAAACCATTCCCGCTGCAGCATCAGAATGTTTTCTCTCTTCTTGCTTCTTGGCCGTCTCTCCACGGGATACATCTCCTTTCTCCATAAAAGGCGCCGCCGTTGCATCTGTTTTGCTTTTCTCATATCCAGAAGAGATTTCTTCATGATGCTTGACAAGCTCTTCTCCAATAACTGAAAAACAATACAGTTATAAATTTACAATAAGCTAGCAGAGATCACGAGTACATTATTTAGCTATACTTAGTGTCGGACAGCCTTTCCACCATCTCTCCTAAAGGCTAAAACCAATTGGTATTAGGAACGACTTCAATTAAGTCTTTTATGACATTCGACATCGCATCCGCAATTTTATTTTTAGAGCAACCGCAGGGGGTGGCATTGTATAACCACATCCACTGGGGCACTTTGGGCCCAGAACTTAGGGACAGTATCGGTTCAACAGAAAAGAAAACAAGCAAACCTGCAGGAGACAGCTGCAACAAGCGACCTTGAGGTGGAAGTAAGGCGGAGAGGAGTGGAGTTTTCTCCAATGACCATAAATGAACGGTTGCGAAGACGAGCCGTGAGGATGAGAGAGATCAGTTTACCCATCAGTCCAAATAAACCTCCTTTAATCCTTTACGTGCGAATAAATCACGGACTCAATTTCATCCAAATGATGTCAACAGAATCGAGAAATATATCTGGAAAACATCGGTACGTGGTTTCAAGAGCACTGCAATGGAGAAATGTAACTGAAGAAGAAAACTTCGTGTGGCCCTGACCAGCAGAAACTGAGCTAGCTACATAACTATATATATAGACCCAAAATGTCTCAATATAATAGTAGGTCATGGTCCTCATGGATGCTTGCACACCAAATGTCTCTTGGGGTCAATGGGGTTATACCCAGTCGTAATCTCCAAAGCCTCGGAATTAGTTGAGGTGCGCGTAAGTTAGCCAGACATCCGGTTATTGAAAAAAGAAAAGAAAAGAAAAGATGAATTGCACACATTACACTGCAAGTGTATTATTATAAACCAAAAAGACTGCACTTCGAATCTTGTTATGCTAACTCCAATTGTGGACGCAGGATTTACAATATGAGGAGCCAAGCAATGCACATGTATTTAACCAAATGTGAATCAATCCTAACTTAGCGTAGCTGGAGAAAAAGCAACCTCCAATATTGGTTCTGGTTATTGGTGATTAAAGTTGTCTAATTATGCACCTAATTCTAATTAATTGGTTGTTTACACAGAGAATTAAAAATTATGTTTTGGTTTGTTCCATCCATTGTTTGTATGATTTTCTATGTTTCTTATGACCCACGGGTGAGGTAGGAGTAGAGGATTTATAAATCAATTAAACTAGGAAATTCCCCAACTACTTCCAATATTTGAGCAACCACACCGGTTGACAAAGATGGGAGGAAATGTTGCCATTTGTCAAAAATGGGAAAAAAAATTCTCAAAAATAGCAAATGGCCAATCTGTTGCCAAAAATGGCAAAACATATGGCAAGTTGCAAATTATTGCCATTTTTTTTTTTGTTGATAAAATGATACTATTCATTGCTCCAAAAATGAGAATGCCAACAGAAAATGGCAAGATACCAATGAAAAAGTCGTTGACATAGCCGAGACCAATTAGACAGGGGAGCCTTGGATTTACCAATAGATTAGACGGCTCACATTTTTTCTTTTTTAACATTTTTGCAAAATCTATACTTAATGTTTAATTCGAAAGCTAATAATGCCTTCATGTTCTTCCCCTTTCTTTCTTTCCTCCTCATCCAAAAAAAAAAATGGAGATAGAGTGTTTGTTTTTATCGCGGGGGATGAAGATGAGGTTTTGTAACTCCCTTTTATTAATTAAAGAAGGAAAGGGATGTATCAATGCACCCAACACACCTAATAATCTTTCAGGGCCCCATACTTGCGAAGTCTATGGTCTCCATTTACTTTTTTTTTGTTTGTTGTCCTCTCTAGTAATATGTTGGGGGCCTTATATAATGGGTACTGTAAATAATTAGGGGCCTTAAACATTTTTAGGGGGTCTAAGACGACGTTAGCCTATTGAGCCTTAGCTCAGGACCGAACCTGACTATAAGGGGTATTGATATTATTCCATAAATTTGAACCCAGAACCTTACAGCACCAACAAAGTATGGGTACCCGACTAAGCCTCCTTTGGAAAACAAGTTTAAACCAGTTTTTTTTGGTTTATTCATTTTGTCTTTATTCAAAAAAAAATTACATTTGTTAGTTTTGCATCAAATTTTCGTGGTTTATTGATTTTTCTTGATGAGACGAATCTAAAAAGTATAAAATCATGGTCAAATCTCAATTTTCTTGAATAAAGCCAAAATTAATCCAATAAATTGATTTATTTTAGGCTTTGTTAAAAAAAAAGGTATAGTTTTGACCGGTTTATTTTAGGATTTATTAAAAAAAAAAGTTTAGTTTTGACCATAATTTTATGGTACTTTTTAGATTCATCTCATTGAGATAAATCAATAAACCATGAAAACTTAATGCAAAATTGGCAAATGTAATTTTTTTTGAATAAAGACAAAATGAATAAACCATATAATTTTTTTTCAATAAAGACAAAATGAATAAACCAAAAAACTAGTTTATTTTATTATTATTATTATTTTTTTGCCAAAAGAGGCCGCAATAGCTGAATTCATTCCTGTTCGGCTCATTGTTTATCGGCTTTGAGCTAGCGCCGGGGGCTGGGCTTCGGCTTCCTTCGTAGCCCTTTCTGAACTAGGCTAGGCTTCCATCCAAGTGAAGGGCTGACCATCAAGTTCCCGCTCCTTATCCAGTCGCAAACTTTCAAATGAAAGCTACTGAATTTTGACTAAAAGAAGGGTAAATTTCAATGACACCCCCTGAGATTCGAATTATGTACAGATTCTCTGTCCAGGTATGAGAAACGATTTTTCCCTCCCTAAAGTTTGCATTAGTATTTCAATTACCCCCGTCGGTTAGTTGAGCATTTGTCGACCATAAAGTTAACTAGCAAATTCATCCCTAAAACTTTCTATATCATAACAAATATACCCTTAAGAACTCTTTTGTTGTTGCTAAAAATAAATAACTTCAAGGCTTAATCAAGGTGCGCATAAACTGGCCAGAACCTCCAATTTTCAATAAAAATAAATTAAAAATACTGATATACGTGCTCTTCTGTTATTTTCTTTTATGCTTCTGAACATCAATTTCACTTTAGTTGTCAATTCATTATCTCGTATTCATTTTATTATCTTTTTAAGTCGCCTTTGTTTACCACAATCTCAAGTAGAGAAATGCAAATAGTTTTCTCACACACTAAAATTAATTGGATTTAGTATTTTATTAACAAATTATATTAGTCGTAGATTATGACAGAACAAAACATTGTTACATTTGAAGCAATTTAATTTGTTCAAAACATGCTAATTTTTTTTTATCACAATTACGTGGAAAAAAAAATAAATATTTACGTATAATTTCAAGTTCTACAACTATTTTTGGGAGAAAAGTTGTTCAGGTTTATGCAACCATTCAAGAGAGGGTATTCAGTATAACGGTGACACCAAGTGGTGCGCCGACGTGGTGTCACTGTTTCACTCATAAGGTGCTGTGTGTACGCGGCGTGAGGCCCGAGAGTGAGTTGACCGAACACTCAGCACTGCCAGCTCGGCTTCAAGTCAAACGTTGTGCACACACAGTCATTCGTGATTGAAACCGTGACACCGACTAGCCACGTGGTGTCACCGTTTCACTAAAAACTCTCTCTAAATTCAACATCCTAGTTCTAAATCCTAGGTGGGGGCATTCTGGATATTACAAACTCCTCTGCCTTGTTTTGCTGTCGTATCCCGAGGGATGTGCAAGGATCGGAGAAGATAGATTCATGTACTTGTTTCTTCTGCTGGCTTAGGTGACTGGACGCTTTTATATTTTATCACAAGACGTATATGCCTTTACTATTCCTCTTGTGATCATATGACACTATTCTTAACAATACAAAAAGAGTTCACATGGTAGATTCTCCCATTCTTCTTTTGTATTACCAATCCAAAAGCAAAAAAACATGCTCCTAAATTTTAAAGGGGGTGAGATTTTCCTTACACTCGTGAAGGCGTTTGGATTAGTTTATGCACGTTTTCATTTCTTCTTGGTTCGATTAAAGACAAGCCACCTGCAATGGGACTAATAAATTCTCGAGTTCACCACTTGCCGTTTGACCCCAAAACCTTTGGTCATATTGGATTGTTGAACTAGATCAGATACTTGTGCTTATACAAGAAACTTATTAGAGCATCTCCGTTCCTTAACTTTTTTTTTTTTACTCAAACTCAAATTTTGAGTAAAACACTTCAAAAACCCACTCCACTCCTTTTACTCAAACCTATATCAATTTAAGTTTTACACAAATTTTGCAAGTGTATTTCTCCCGTCGCAAATCAACGGCAATGCTATTAATGAAGCATTTACTCATATTTTTGCTTCGAATTGGATTTGTCTATTGGAGTGTTTGATATCAAATGAAACTTTTACTCAAATTTTTTCTTGTAAGGGTTGGAGATGCTCTTACCTCTGCGATTTTTACCACTTGAATCCCCATTGGATTAGATGAAATAATATCCAGTGCACTGTTGTTTCTTCATGAATTCCCAGCCTACCCATTCAATCCCAAACAAAGAAAAGAATAGTTGACCATCAAATTCATATCAATTTCTGGCTCCTTTAATTCAAAGTCACAAACTTACAAATAAAAAACCAATAACCCAAGAAATTTTTACCCCCTGAAAAAAATCACCACTGAAAAGTGTGAAAAATCTATATTACAATGCAATACAAAAACATGAAGGAAAAAAAGTACAAAATCTAGTAATTGATGTATGTTATCTAACAGTGGATGCAACAGTCTGAGCCCAAACCCTAAGTTGATCTTTGATTTCCATTTCATTACCCAGTGATGGAATTCTCCAATCCACCAACTGATTAATCTCCACCTTATTATTCCTCTGATTGATATTCAAAACATGATCCCATGCTTCAGATAGATAAGGCCTTGGAACATAACCCTCAACAACTTCCTTCACTTCATCTTCTTCTTCTTCTTCTTCTTCTTTTTCTCCTCCATCAAAATAATTATCAGATGATCTTCCCAATCTCTGTAACCCTGGTAAAATCGAAACCAAGTTCGAATTCACCTTATCTTCTTCAGAAAAAACAAAACCCAAATCCATAAACCCTTTCAGCTCCTCAAATTCAAGCTCTGACAGGCTCTTACTGCTGCTGCCAACTCTCCCCTGTTTTCTTCTCCTTTTCTTGATTTCGCCCTTCGTTTTCTTGATTGATGCCTCAACCTCTTCAAACTCTTCCTGTTTCGACATGGGTTCTGAGGATTCTCTCATTTCTTTTCCAGAAAGTATGGTCTGGAGCTTTGGAGTGTGTACTTGTAGGACTGATTTTAGAGAGAAAAAATCTGCGGAGCTCAAACAATGGTCGCTGAGCGATCTACTATGGCGAGTAGGAATTGAACGCAGATTTGGCTTTTCATCGATTTCAAGAACTGGGTTTGGTTTAGGGGTTGAAAAAGGAGGTTTTTTGGTGAAGATTTGGTGCTCAAACCAGTAACAATCGAAAACAGTGAGAATTTCTTCTTCGGATGCCATTGACGAAGGGAAGCAGAGGGTTTTTGAGTGGGTTGAAGAGGCGAAGATTGACTTCAGATAAGAACAATAGGGTTCGGTATATATATTTGCTTCATTACCATATTGCCCCTCGTTTTATGTTCATATTGCAATTATTGCTGGTAAAAAATAGGTGCAAGGGAACGCCTTAAAACACGTTTTTCTTAATGTTTTCCGGCATAATAAAAAAGTCGATCATATGCATCACGTCGTGGGGTTGGATCTAGGGGAAGATATTCGCCCAAAAGATTCAGGGTGAGTTTTCCGGATCTGGGAATCCTATAGTGCGGTGCCATACTACAATCTTGTAATGCAGCACACAAGCCGTTGATTTCGGTAATTACTGGCTCGGATTTCATCTCGGCAATGAACGGCTCAAATCGTGTAAATCCAAGACGAAATCGGAGCCGTTGATTGAGCATGGGGTGATTTTGAAAAACCCGCTCGAGTTAGGGTAGGGGCAGGGGTATGGTCACCCCGCCTCGATATTATCCGCCCCGACATACATATATACTCCCTCCGTCCCAAAATGATAGCCTCTTTTAGGATTGCGTGCCATTTTCCAATGTTTATATCTTTTAGTTTGTAATATTTTTTATTAGTTTGAAAACTTTATATTATAGAACTAAGTCAGATCTACCAAAAAAGATCCATAATGCATATTTTTTGAGGTTCACATTAAAAAAATATAAGTTGTTGAAAATGGCACGCAGTCCCAAAAGGGACTATCATTTTTGGGACGGAGGGAGTATGTATAACTATATTTATATACTCTCATATGTATATAGCAAATTATATTTTCTCACTTATATGCATCAAATTTTATTTTTATTCTTATAATTTTAGTTTTACAACTAAAATACAACATTTGATAGTAGATTTTGGTTAAATTGTAAAAGTTATTTTGTCAACTTTTATAATTTGTGCTAACTATTTGGAGTTTAAAATATACTTTACTAATATGTGGAAAAAAAATAGGGGTGGGGCGGGTAAACCCGATACTCGATAGAGGCGGGGGTGGGGGTACCCATAAATTATCCCGATCGGGTTGGGGGGGGGGGGGGGGGGGGGGGGGGTGTTAGGGGTGTGTTAGGGAATTTTAGGGTCGGGGCCGGGATCATCAAAACCCGCCCCGTTGCCATCCGTACACTACAAATTCCTAGTTTTCCTTATGGTGTATTTCAAATTCTTAGTTTATAAATCGTCAAAAAAATTGATATATGTAAGAAAAACAAACATACTGAAAATATCTTAGTAGAGGCGCAGCCTTGGTTCAGGACTAGTTAGCTACTTTCACCCTTTTCAAAAAGAAAAGAAAAAAAAAAAGTACTTTCACAACTTCATAATAATATTTGACCAGTCAAAAAATAAAGACATTTTTTTGAAATGAAATAAGTGTTTTGGTAGATAATCTTTTGCATCACTTTAAATATCTTATTTATTTTTTAAAAAATTAGTACAAAAAACAAATAAATTACCCAAGAAAGTGATTTTTTCCATCCAAAAAATAAATTACTTTACATCTGCCAAAAATCATTTGCAATAACAATCAGAGACAAATAGTGATCTTGTCTTTTCTGGTTAAGAATCAAAACAAAAATTTTATATATCGTTATGACTTTCGAGTTAGAGTTAAGAACACAATACTAGTTTTTGGATAGTTCTAGTCCAATTGAAAAAAACAATCACGATATTATAAACTGTTTCAAATTGCTATTTATGTTGTCATGAGCATTTCAAAGATCTCACCAGTCCAATTGAAAGGAACGATCACGATATTGTAAGCTATTCCAAATTGCTATTTATGCTGTCAAGAGCATTTCAAAGATCTCAAATTGAAGTTTTTACTTTTATAGATTATAATATCTTGTCTTTCATAATTAAGAACCAAATGAGAAATATGTATACTATTCTTATGAGTTAATAACAAAATGGAATTGTTACTTTTGAAATTCGAAACCAGTGCGATGCAACAAAAAATTCTCTTGTTTGTTTTTTTAATATCAAAAGAAGATTCAAATTTGTGTTGTGAGGAAATTTGAAAAACAGAAGTTATAAACAAATACAGCGAGCTCCACATTACTAAATTTTAGGTATGTTTTTTTTCTCTTACATTCTCCTTAATTTTTTGGTCTGTATTTCTTCACTATTTCTTACTCGTAATTTTTGTTTGACTTTTCATCGTAATTTTTATAATTTTAATCAATTGCATTGACAAGCGGAATTAGAAAACTATAAAATTCTGGACCGAAGTTATAAAAAGTTCATACAAGATGGCACTTTACACCCAAAAACAAAACCTTTTGTTTGGCAATTTTCGTTTTTAGTCAATTTTATTTTATTTTTGGATTCCTCTTGACGGGTAATTATCTCAAACATATATGTGAATTTAGTGTACATCAGTAGTACTGCAGGGGTATTACTGTAAACAAAAAAATCTTCAGTTGGAATCTTTTGATGCTTATGATTTGAATGGGTCCGGGTTTCTGGTCCAGTTGATGCGTAAAGTCGACTAATCCATTATCTTACGATTTTCCATTTTTCTTATGGGCCACAAGTGAGGTAAGACTTATACGTTAAATGTCGCAAAATGACCCCACCACTTCCCAATAACTCCAAAATTGCCCCACACTGTACATGCCAAACCTCAAAAAAATATGAATGTGAAGGGTATTTATGGAATAATGGCATTTACATCAACTAATGTGAACGGCAGGCAGGTGGGACTGATATTTATGGAGTCCCTCATAACTCGTTGTTGTTTTTATATTCCAAGGAACTAATCACTAATCATGTCACACTGGCAAGTTGTATGGTTTCCTGTATTTGTTTATATAACAATAACACTCTTTCAAGCTGAATGAAGTGTAATTATTTTTTATTTTTTTAATACAGTATGTTTCGGACCAGTTTACGCCTACTTCAGACTAATTCTTACAGTAGTATTTTTCACAGTAGTTTCACACGCTTATGCATTGGGATTAAGGGGCCTCATGAGATCTTAGCAAGAAAAATCGAATTTGAAATGTTAACCGGAAGCAAACTTTGCGAAGCTATTATTTTTTTGTCTTTATTCAAAATTTTCTTGCATTTGTTAGTTTTACATCGATTTTAAGTGGATTATTGGTTCGTCATGACGAGAGGAATCAAAAAAGTAAAAAATTATTATAAACATATTAAAAAAATTCATTAAAGACAAAAATAATCCAATTTTTTGTGGATTTTGTATTAGTTTTGTCTTTATTCACAAAAATTTTAGTGCAATTAAATTTTTTTTTACTCTTTAGATTCCTCTCGTTGATACGAATAAAAAATTCACGAAAAATTGACGCAAAATTAACAAATGCAAATTTTTTTTTTTTAATAAAAACAAAATTTTTTTTTTTTTGCCAAAGCACCAGGGACTAGTTGGGGTTAATGAAGTTCAATTATTGAAAGTCATTTTCACTGTGCGACGTCAAGATCAAGTCTACAATGATCAATGATATCAAAATTAAGAACATGGAAAACAAGGTGCTTTTATGTTTTGTTATCATTATAATTTCACTTCTCTCTCTCTCTCTCTGTTTTTTTTTTTGCAAATGAAGCAGTCATAGAGTTGACAAAATTAGATTAATAAAATTATTAACTTGTAGGATTGGTAGTTATTATTTAAGTTTGGGTACGCGGAGCTGAGTTGGTGCCAAGTACCGGGCATCGCAGAGGCATAATATAAATATCTTACTCATAGTGGCGGATTTAAAAAATTGTTATATTATATCAGACGTTTGAATTGTACAATATATGTTCAAGATATTATAGATGAGTGATATTTTATAGCATACATCCGTTGACTTAATTTTTTCTTTCTAAAAATTGTAATATCCGTCCATCCAAGATCTTCAAAAAATTTGATATTTCTTTACAAAAAATTTCGTGTTATATGAACTTTTATTAGTTTTGCAATAAATTCTATCGATTTGTCGGTTTCTTTCAAAGAGAGAATCTAAATAATGAGAAATTATGACAATAACCTTGACAAAATAGTTTATACAAGACAAAGTTTTGTTAAAAATTTAATAGTAAAGTTAGCCTAAACCTAGACTAATTAAATTATTGTCTAAAAAAGGTTTATTATAATCCTAATTTGTAATTGAATAATTAGAAAAACGTCTGATTTAATTAAATAATTGCGAAATAGTACTCCCTCAATCCGGTTTTAAATGTTTCCTATATAAAATCGTGCCATTTTTACTTTTAATTAAAAGGTATCTCTGAAAATGTTTTTTTACATTTTTATACCGTTCGAACGTACTTATTGAGATATTTTGAATGGTGAAAAAAAATTCAAAACTAATTTCAAAAGTACTTTATTTTCTGATATCAAAGTTTCGTAATCTTCTGTGGGGAGTATTTAAAATGAGAAGGAGAGGAGAGGAGTAAAATATGTATAGCATATGTATGTATTGTATGAATCGGAGGCATCTTTTGAAGGGTTTCAAATTGCAGTTTTTGTAGAATTGACAGTTAAAACTCTAGTTCTACTTTTATAGAGTGCCATTGGCGACTTGGAGAATAAGATTCAATCAGGGACATGGGAGGCCTTGGATGGCTGTGTTCATGATGAATCGGTGACTAACGAGAAATTTTCAAGTTTCCCATTTGATAAAAGCTAGTACAATTTTATCATCCCGATATCTCACTACCTAAATTACCGTTTCTCCACCAACTAAATTACCATTTTGCCCCCATGCAATTGTGTATGTATGTGTTGCTTAATTTAAATGGACGGCAAAAAGGTAAACGATGCAATTGTGTGGCACTTTTAACAAAAAAATTACTTTTATCTAATGGGAAACAAAATGATTTTAATAAGCAGCTTTTCGCAACTTTTATGTGAAAATTCATTTTAGCATTTGGTTCTAAAATTGGAAAACCACTTAGTGGTGGTGGTAGTTGATTGGTTAGGCCTTGGTTGTTTGTTAGCTACTAGGGTAACATAAGAAAAATGAGAGAGAAGGGTGTTTTAATGTAAGCTCCAAAAAGCTGGGCGGACCTTGTTTGATTTGGGTTTTGGGGTAATGATTGGAGTGAGAAAATGGGGGTAGTGATTGGAGAGAGATAGACAGAGAAATGAGAATAACAATTAAAAATAGGAGTAATGAGTGGAGAGAAATGTGAGTAATGATTGAGTAATAATTGTGAATACTGGTTTTGAAACCCAAACCAAACAAGGTCTAATTTGTGTTGGCAATTCCATTGACAAAACACACGTTTTCATTTATCCCGTTTATCGAGTTGTATTTTATTTTACTTATCCCTTAGAGAGTCTGTTTAGGGATTATGTGAAATGGAATCATTTTGAATATGTATTGAGCAACAGTGCGATATTGTGATTCGGGACATCTAGAAGAATCAAGCGGAGTTGGTCGTAAAGAGCCTAGCATTGCATTTTGTGCATAATTCAATTTTGCAGAAGTTGCCCAAGCAATTCATTAAGCAACTGGACTAATAAAAATTTGCTTGATCAACTTTTTTCTTGTTCGAGCAAGTCTGATGATTTTCAACAGCTATAAATATATCATCTATTAGGATTTGGAGGGCGCTAAGCATATAAGAGCAGCTCCAAACACATTCTTGAAGGAGAGAAATATTCAATAGGGTCTTGGCTTTGAATCCTGGAGAAGATAAGCTGTCTATTGGTTATTGTGCTTGAAAGATATCTCCAATAGGTTTCAATATCGTTTTTAATCTATTTGATAAAAATCCCTAAGGAGGATTCCTAGGTAATACAAAGTCCATCGGTCGATTTCTAGGAAGCAAATGGAAAGCTTGTGGATTCAAGGCAGTGACGATCAAAGCACTGTGTGTGATGAAAATGGATTAGGCGAGTAAGTCTTATGATGATCATGAGGATTCAATACGACGATTGTGAGGATTCAAATTGTAGGGTAAGATTACTTGTATCTACACAATGAATATAGTGCATTGATTCCTTCCCATGGTTTTACCTATTTAGGAATTTTCCATGTAGATCTAGTGTTCATCTGTTTGATTGCTTTTCATTTGTGTTTGGTCCATATATGATTGGTGTTATTTTTTATTAAGATATAAAACCCAGCAAATCTATAAACCTAGGCGATTTAGGATTTTTCAATTGGTATCAGAGTGGGTCGCTAATTTTGATTTTGTGAAATTTTTTCATGAGCGGGTCCATTTTTGTTTTATTATTTATTACTCCCTCCGTCCCCATTGATTTGTCCCTTTTGGAAGTTCGTGCCACTTTTCAATTGGTTATATCTCGTAATGTACGTTGTTTTACGTGATTTTAAAAACATTGTCTTATAGATTTTATCGAGATCTATCAAACAAGATCCATATTGAATATAAAATTCATTACCGATTTAAAGTTATAACTAGTTTTTTATCCGGTTAGAATTGGACGAGGGACCAAAATTTGGGGACGGAGGGAGTAGTATGGATTCACAAAAAAAAAAAAGCAATTTTATATTTAAACCTCCGATTTTTGATAGCTCCAAACTTGAAGCATGTGCTACATCTTTGTTTCTGGTGCCAATAGTGCTAAATCTTGGGCTGAAAAACAAAAAACAAATTAAAAACTAAACTGAACCTTTTTTTTTTTTTTTTGGATTTTCCAATAGACCGATCCGGTTCTCGATTATGAGGAAGTCCAGAATTTAGGAACTGGTTCAGTTCCCAGTTCTTGGGATTTAAACCCTGGTTCGAACCGAACCACTAATATATATAAATATTTACTATTATACTCTTATTATTAAAGAGAGAGGCGGGGGAATCGAACACCGTCCACAGACATGGAAGCCAAGTTCTTTACCACTTGGCTGGACAACTCTTCACATTATAAATGGATACGTATTTTATTTATTACATACTTGAGTTATTACCAATATATATACACAGCATTCTCAAACCCTAAATCTAATCCACTCTTCTCGTCTCTCTCTTTCTCTAGAAACTCTGTGCAATGAGAGCCTCTCCTCCTCTCTCTCTCTCTACTCTAACATTTCCGATTTTCCATCACATCTTCTCCCCTACACCAATGGCGACTTTCACCCCTCTTCTCACACGAGTCACATTGAGATTGAAGAGAATCAAATATGTATATCAGTATATATGGCAGATCGGGTTCTGTCTCTCTCGCTTTCAAATGAAGAAGAAGCTCTCTCTCTTTCTTGCCTCCAAACAAAGAAGAAGAAAAGGAACGTAAACTCTAGTACAAAGATTGAGTACAAGTTCTGTTATCTCTCTCTCTCTCTCTCTCTCTCTCTCTCTCTTTCTATCTTGAGTGCTCTCGTTTCACTGAACTTCTATATCTATATATGTGCGTATATATAGATCAAGAATGTATAGATTTGTATCGATTCTATATATCTGTATTTGTATATACATCTGTATCGATTCGTCCTTTTTTGTATTGATTCTTGTTGAGTTGTTTGACTGAATTTCTGAGAACCAAACCGATCACAAAATTGGACTGAACGGATCTCTAAAAAACTAATTTCGGTTTCATACTTTCCTCAAACCAGTTTTTTTCGGTTCACTCTAAAATTGACGTAGCGGAATTCACGAGAGAATAGTAAGCATACTGTAAGAGGGGAAAAACTCACGAAGTTATTTCCTTGCTCTTATGAGATCAAATCCTCTCTGAATGGAGCGACCTCGACCCTGCAACACGAACGAACTGTCAGAGCACCCCTGCCTCTAGGCGGCAAGGGCCCTCCGATGGCTAAGTTAGTTCCGACGAACTGGAGGATACTTCAAATGAGTGTGAAAGTGTCAGATTAGGTTAAAGCATACCTCTAGCGTTTAGGAGTCATCTCCTTATATAGGCGATTAGTTTGTATTTGCATTCCTTGTGGAATTCTTCTCTGTATGGAATCCTTCCAAGCTTAGGATTCTTCCTTATCGGGCAGCGTAGGCTGCGTGATACTGTGTCCTTATTCGATAAGGATTCTTGCCAAGATGGCCGCGTATTGCTCGTCTGGAGTCTTACCCTACACGGGAGTTTGCTCCTTGTTTAGTAAGTTGGCTGGCTTTCCATCTCTGAGTAAGATTGTGTTTATCTTCACAAGCTTATCCAATTTTGGAGATATCTTCGAAGATTCCCTTCTTCCCTTATCTTCATCAGGTAAGTCTGCTACTAGGGTTTGTTCCATACTGGGCCGTTCCCTCCACGCCATCCGACGAACAGGTAGAGTCGGGTTACTGTTGGATCATGGGCTTGGTGATCGTTGGTATACTATTCCATACTTCTTCCCTTGTGCATGTCACGTGATGGCTCTGGACGAGCTAACTTGTTCGTCCTCTGTATTCATTGGAAAATACCCCACACACATACTATTCCAAAAGAAGATAGGTCTCGAATCCTCGAGAGTTCTTGAATCCACAAGAAGAAAGAGGTTATCTATGGTTTGTTTATTGAATAAAAGTTGTTGAATAATAGAGATTATAGGTCATTTTATAGGAAAACCTTATGAACCCTAAAAAACTACTTAAAAGAATAAAATATCTCGGAAATTGGGGAAACTCCCAAAATTGTAAACTAGGAACAAATGTAAGACTTTCTCAACTGGAATCAATGAAAGCGGAATTACACGCTTAGTGTAATTCGTAATCTAAAATATTTCCTAAAATAGCAAAATAACTAAATTGAAGGCCTAAATTAAGGAATTTGGCCGAAATCCACCATGTTTCATGACTTAGGTGATGAGTATTAACCGCAACGCGATTCTGCTTCAGTCTATCAAGTTTGGGCCGATTCCGGACTCATCGATAAATTGTTGAATTTGGCAATTTTCCATTAAAAGCTGTTTGGGCCTCCGGCGGCTTCGATTGATCCAATTGATCATAGAATTGGACCGCTACTTGTTCTACATAAAAAACTCTCAGGAACTGGACTGAACCGAACCGGTTATAGCCCTCTCTAAATCTAACCGTGAGAATATTTTTCACAGATGTGCTAAAACCTAATTTTTTCATAAAAGTCCTAAAAACAAATGAGAGCTGGGGGTGCTAATTTTTTATTTTTTATTCCTTTTAGCAAACGGGAAACCTTGCTGTGCACAAAATGAAGATTTAGGAAAATGCAGTGCAAAATAAAAATGAAAAGTCATTCTGGAAAGGAGCCAGAAAGGAACACGATCCTCTTCGGTTCATATAGTGGACTAGACAATCCAGTTTTGATAGTTTTTTGGGTTTTTACTGGGAGTATTTTGATTATCGAAACCGTTTATATTTAAAAGCTCGTTGAAAATATTGACCATCCCACAAATTGCAATGATGAGACATCGGTTGATATGGTTTAGGAACACATTTATTTTGAACAAAAGAAATATTACAACACCAGATTAGAACTCATTGAACTCATTTATCTAGGGACAAATGTGTTACGAAGTGATACGAACCGATATCTGCCCTTGTAAATTAACGATATAAATCATGAAAATAGCCCTAACCCCCAAAACGATCAACAGTGGACTGTCCATTCCATTTTATGGACTGGAGAGGATCGTGCTCCGGAAATGAAATTATTTCGGGTGCAGACGAATTGCACATTTTGTAATGACGGTTTGAATCATCTGAGAAAAACTGGGGTAGTAGAACCAACGCACCCTGACAGCATGAACGATGGCAATGGGAAGAAATAACCATCTGAAAACAAGTAGTTCTAGGTTCTTTCTTGGTATCCATGGCCTGCTGAAATTGCCATTCATGGGTAAGCACTATTCAACTGAATTCCTATTATGTTTGTTGTCAATTTCAGTTATCTCCTACTCTGTCAATTTCAGTCAAGGCATTTTTTTAAGGCGCGGTACCGCTAAGGGGATTTTGAAGGGTTTTTTTTTTTTTTTTTTTGGAGACAGGGTATTCTCCTCACATACATCAACTGAAAAGCTCAAAAAGCCAAAAAAAAAAAAAAAGAAAAAAAAGAAGAAGTTTTAATAGAATGGGCTACTAGAATTGGGAAAATGGTTGTGGTATGAGCTAGATCAGAACAATTACTAGAATCAAATTTTGTTAGGAATATTTAGATTATGGAGTGGAAAAGTAGTCATTTGGAGTGCATCCATGACTTCACACCTTTTTCCCCCAACTAATTCTAATTACTGGTATTTTGTGCGGTGTGTTAAGAAAGGTGATTTGACAAAAATCTTGCTTTCATTGGTCCGTATTAAACATAAATTAGTTACATAACCCTAACATTTTTTTATTTAGGTTACAAAATTTGGTGACCAAGAAACCCAAACCAAAAAAGGAAATACGTACAACCAGGAAACCTAGACTAGTTAGGAAACATGAATAATGACATAGCCTCCGTTTGCTACCACTTATAATCTAACTTATTAGCTTTTCTTAAAAAAGCTAATGAAAGGTCTTTGGGGTGCTCAAATATTTAGTAGTTTTTAGCTTCAGTGTATTTGGTAAATCGGGCCAATGAAGAAGAAGACGAGGGAAGTGCACAACTAAACGTTGTGGAAAATTTGACTCGAGTTGTGGGTTTGACTCAAGTTGTTCTGGTTGGGCCCAGGCCCGGCCCTAACATTTGGGTTGCCCAAGCCCGACCTCCGGCTTGGTTGTCCTCTTACTAGTAAGTTATACAAGATAAAAAGATATCGAACAAGTCAAAAAAAAAAAAGAAACAATGTTATATTGTGCTTTTACCTTGAAATATGTCAAAATGTAACTTTGGTTATATTATTTTATGATTAGCACGATCCAGTTCAAAAAAACCAACTCTTCCTTGCAATTCTTCAATTGAGTCGTCATACTTTTAGTGCTCATTCCACTAAACTCTAATTTTTTTTTAGTTTTTTTTGGTTTTTTGAATTTTTTTTATTGATATATGTGAGGAGAATGACCTGTCTTGAAATGAATGAAAAGTAAAAAAAAAAAATCCAAAGATCCTCTTAGTAGAACCGCGCCTCATTTTCAATTGAGATTATAGGCAATCTACTTATACATCAATGTTGCATTTGTTAAATGCAAAATTTCTGACAAAAGTAATTTAGTACTGTGATTTTCGTAAGATTATGAATTGGGAGGAAAATAAAAGGAGAGCAAACAACAAAGTTAAAATAATACCGATAAAAAGGAACAAACAATGTCAAGTAATAAAGAAAAGCCAAAGTGAAAAAAAGACAGTGGTGCGGGGAGTCGAACTCTGCCCGCCACTATGATTGTCAAAGGTAGAAGCCCCGAACCCAAGCAACTGTTGTATGCTACTTGGCAGAACGTTTTAAATCTATATATAACTTTCGATTTTTTTTTTTTTTTTTTGCCCCAGCCCGGTGGGCTTACCCCAGGGCCGGCCCTGGTTGGGCCTACTGAAGAGGAGTATGCCCATTTTTTTTTTTGGGTACAATAGAGGAGTATGTCTGAGCTCTGAGGATTAGCTTCTTAGATGTATTATGTGGTCCCAATTCAGTTTGAATTTTCCAACAAACTAAGACCTCTACCTTGTTATCCAGTTCCTGGAATCAAGGAGGTCTACAAATCATGGATGACCTTATCTTTGATTAGACTAGGGAGAAGAAAAAAACACAACGTATAGAATGGGGGAAGGTGATATGATGAAGACCGGCCGGCGAAAAGACTTAGGTGTCCTGAAAGTTTGTATGGCTGATACATGGCCTATCAAGATTGGGTTGATAACCGTATTGATTAATAACTTTAGTGCATTGCCTTCACTTGAGAAACACTCAAGAGTCGAGACAATACACCAATAAATGGGTTTAGCAGTGGCGTCTTTGCCATTTCATCGTTCTCTGTATTTTCTTGTTCTCTTGTTCTTGTGTTCTGGCTTTCCTCGAATTACCGGAGCGGTGCTCAATGGGAACGAGACTGACCGATTAGCCTTGCTTGCATTCAAGGCAGAAATTACCGGTAATCACTTCGGGGCTCTGAGTTCGTGGAACGAATCTTCCCATTTCTGCCAGTGGAGTGGCGTATCATGTGGACGTCGGCACCGGAGGGTCATTGGGTTAGACCTTATTGATCAACAACTATCAGGGCCCATTTCACCTCACATTGGAAATTTAAGCTTCCTTAGGGAGATATGGCTGAGTAACAATAGCTTAAGTCAACAAATTCCTCCAGAAATAGGCCGTTTGCAGAGACTCCAAACATTATATCTCAACAATAATTCAATTAGCGGCAGAATTCCCGCCAATATATCTGCTTCTTCTAGCCTTACTATGGTGTTCTTATCTGTAAATAGGCTGGAAGGGCCAATTCCGGTGGAGCTTGGTTCCTTGTCAAAATTGAAGATTCTGAGGGTTGGGAAAAACTATCTCACAGGAGTTGTACCACGTACTTTGGGAAATCTATCTTCTCTTCAAACTTTTGTTGCCCTGCAAAATAGTATTGGTGGGAATTTACCTGATGAGCTGGGCAGACTGACGAGCCTTACAGGTTTTGGAATGGCAATGAACAGGTTAGTTGGTCCAATTCCTTCCTCAATCTTCAATCTTTCCTCTATTCAAGCGCTTGATGTGGGAAGGAATCAACTTCAAGGGAGCTTACCATCAGAACTAGGCTTAATTCTTCCTAATCTCGTATTTCTTGGTCTTAGTAGTAACTTGTTTACTGGATCAGTTCCTTTTTCACTGTCCAATGCCTCCAAGCTAGAAATTGTTTCAATGGGAAACAATAGCTTTACTGGAAATGTTCCTCCACTAGGAAAGTTGCATAATCTTCAACTCTTAGGCTTGTTTATTAATAATCTTGGAACTGCGGATGCTAAGGATCTAGACTTCCTCCCCTCTTTAACCAATGCCACTAATTTGTCTGTGTTTGAAATAAATACTAATAACTTTGGAGGGGTGTTGCCAGATGCCATCTACAATTTCTCCACTAATCTGCGTAGACTTGGCCTGAACAACAACAAAATAAGTGGAAACATCCCAAGTGGGATAGAGAATCTGGTCAATTTGGAGAGAATTAGTTTGTCGGACAACAAATTTACAGGTGAAATCCCCCCTAATATTGGGAAGCTTCGACAGCTACAGGAATTGGATCTGTCCACTAACAAGTTCTCCGGGAACATCCCAATGTCTATGGGAAATTTAAGTTTGTTAGCCCTACTCTATTTAGATGGAAATTATTTCGATGGAAACATCCCAGCAAATCTCGGAAATTCCAAACAGTTGCAAAGTTTAAGTCTTGATCGCAACAATCTTACGGGTACCATACCTAGAGAAGTTGTAATTCTTTCATCAATGTTGCAACTTGCTGTAGCTGGGAACCATTTAACTGGTCCACTTCCAATAGAAGTTGGAACTATGATAAATCTAGAAGTACTGGATGTTTCTAATAACATATTGTCTGGTGAAATTCCATCAACCATCGGCGGCTGTGTGAAATTGAGCTTGTTGTATGTGGAGGCTAATAACTTCCAAGGGACCATTCCTTCATCTTTTAGAAATTTGAGAGGTTTGGAGGAACTAGATCTTTCTCGCAATAATTTCTCAGGAAAACTCCCAGATTTTTTGGGTGACTTTATTTTTTTGCAGAAATTAAATATATCATTGAATGATTTTGAGGGTATGGTACCAGAAAGAGGAATCTTCAAGAATGCAACAGCATTTTTTGTTCAAGGGAACAATAGGCTTTGTGGCGGCCTACCTGAATTACACCTACAGAGTTGCAACTCCAAAGGGTCTAGGAGGAAAATATCTACTCTTATCCTGAAATTAGTAATTCTCACACCTGTTTGCCTGGTAGGAGTACTTCTGGTCATCTACTTTCTGTATTGTTCAAGGTTTAGAAGGAGAACAAGGGTACCCTCTTTGGGAATTACGGGTCCCACATTTCAGAATGTATCCTATCAAAGTCTACGTCAAGCTACTGGTGGGTTCTCTGAAGCTAATTTGATTGGAGTGGGTGGTTTTGGTTCGGTGTATAAAGGAGTTCTTGATGAAGGTGGACAAGTTATTGCAGTAAAGGTTCTTAACCTTCAATTCCGAGGGGCATCAAAGAGTTTTGTAGCTGAGTGCAAGGCCTTAAAGAACATGAAACACAGGAACCTTGTCAAGGTGCTCACTGTATGTTCTGGCATTGACTATCATGGAAATGATTTTAAGGCCCTGGTTTATGAGTTCATGGTCAATGGGAGCCTAGATGAGTGGCTTCATCCGCAAGAGAATGAATATGCAGTTGATGAGGACTCAAGGCACTTAAACCTCCAACAGAGGTTGGATATTGCCATTGATGTTGCTTCTGCGCTTGACTATATTCACAATCATTGCCCTGAACCTATAGTGCACTGTGATCTGAAACCGACAAATGTTCTTTTGGATGAAGAAATGATTGGACATGTAGGTGACTTCGGGTTGGCAAAATTCTTTCCAAAAGCCATCTTTAACTCTTCTCAATCTCATGATCTATCAAGTTCTATTGGCATAAGAGGCTCCATTGGCTATGCTGCTCCAGGTAAATACACGCTTCTCCAATCTTTTTACCTTAGGCTCCTTTATAGTTTACTTTTCAACTTCACTTTTCAAGTAGAATCTCTTTTAATACGAGTGGCTATTGACTCTGTTCTTTATTCTCAATTCTTCGTGTTAAGACCTTTATGAAGTATCATACCTTACTTCACTACACTGTGATTTTCCAATGTCTTTTTTCACAAGTTTGCAACTGGATCATGTCGTCATTGCATTTGCTTATGAGTAAGTTATTTATTGCTGTACTTTTTTTTTTTTTTTACCACACAAATCGCAGAGTATGGAATGGGAAATGAGGTGTCAACTTCGGGTGATGTGTTCAGTTACGGCATCCTCTTATTGGAGTTGTTCACGGGCAAGAGACCTACGGATGACATGTTTTCTGATAATTTGAGTCTCCATAACTTTGTTAAGAAAGATTTGCCTGAACAAATAGAGGGTATTGCTGATCCAAGATTGTTCAAACGAAGGGAACAGGTGGAGGCAAGCTCAAGCAACCCAGGCATTCAGTACCATAGCTTTTCTAGTGGTCAGAGAAATCTAGAGTGCTTGATTTCTATACTGAAAATTGGAATTGCTTGTTCGGAGGAACTCCCAAGAGATCGGATGGCCATTAGCGACGTTGTCGCTCAGTTGCATACGATCAGGAACATTTATTTCAGAGCTACCGGAAGGCATGGAGGACGAAGAGATGGAAGGCAACTTGGTCATGAGTAGGTACGATACTATCAGAGTCTTTGAAGAGGTAAAAATGCATTTGCAGTCGATACCACGATTTTGGATGAAAAGCTAGCAAATTTTACTTCTCCCTGACTTTCCAAAAATAAATTTAGTTTCCACAGTTGTTCAGTTTTATGTGAAGTGAAAAATGAACCACTATCCAAGTTAATCACTATTGCTTTATGCCATGCTTGGTAGCTTAGTCCTAGTATAATATCTATTGCCTCTAGTTAGTTTGTAGCTTTATAGCGTGTAAATGGAAGGTATGCCTTCCTTCGTCTTGTATTTTGTTTGAGCTTTAAATAAGTTTTTGGGTACCAAAAAAGTTTTCAATCAGTGCCATACTAAGAGAGGAGTGCCGCCAAAGCTTCCTTCATACAAGTTTGCTCCTAGGAGTATGTCCCTCTAGTCGAATCAATAATCAATAGAAGTTTCAATTTTCTGACCGGGCTTTTCAATCGACGATCTTTTAAATCACAATTCTTACAAAAGGAATGAGCCCCTATTGTTTTTAGTATTAATTACAGTCTGTGAGGAAGCAAGACCCATTGTGCCCTCACCAACACCCTACAAGCTTATTTTCTTTGAGTTCGGACAGTTTGAGCCTTCAGGATCGAATTCTCCTAATTAGTGAAATCATAGCTTTCCCTCACGCTCGAGCCGCTGCTGATGGAGCCTGGAGCACTGCTGCACTGAATATAGGTGGTGGAAAATGTACAAGTACTAATATTTGTAAACAACTAATAAAAAAAATTATTTTTAAGCAATTGATTTCTTTACTTTTCTTGTTCATCACATCCACCCTACTTGTTGGGTATCTATACATTCCTCTTCTGCCAGGTACTTAAAGTTTAATTAGGGAAAATTTCTCTTATATCCCATCGGCTTTATACGAAAGTTCTCTTTCGTCCTTCACGTTTTAATTTGGACAAACTTAACTTCCATTTTTTAATTGGTTTCAATGTCAACCATATGTTAGGAACCATTAAAATTTTGAATGGAAACTCGTCATGTGCTAAACACTTGACCACTTATCACGGGGTAGTTTTGCCTACCCCCTTCCTCTTTCTTCTCCTTCCCTCATCTGGAGTGCTTGTCGACTTCACCCAAAACCTAAAAAATCCCAAGTCAAAAATACGAAACGCCAAATCGCCATTATCAATCAACACCCTGCGCCTCCCTCATCGACATATTCGTCGAGCTCTACTCCAACTGTGGCGTTGCTAAGCCCCCTGTCATGCCTAAACTAGAAATCTTTGAGAAAACATCGACTACCATAGTAATTTCAGTTGTTTTGGATTTCGAGTTGAGAGAAAGTAGGAGTTTATCGGTTTGCGGAATTAGAGTTGGGTTTGCTTCTGTGGAGTAAACGGGAGATGTCAGCACTGGGAGATCAGAGCATCTTGATGATACATGCTCTGTTTATTCTCTGTTTT